>APFE030714434.1:83934-163686 GCA_000404065.3 Pinus taeda
AAACTTGATGGAAATGTACCTTCATCATAATGAGAATTGTATGAGAAATTTTGTGCACGAGCAGAGGTACCCTACAGCTTGAGAAGCCTTTCTTCTTCTATCCCCGTCATGACAAGTGAGTGGTCTGATGCTTTTCTCACCACAACCTTACCATCAAACATGCGAATGGAGTGTCCTTGCTGGCGGATGTGGACCAGGGACAGTAAGTTTCTCCTCTGCTGTGGGAGATATAAAACATGATGGAGAAGAAAGTCTGGAAGACCAGGCAATTTAAGCTTGATTGTGCCAAGCCCTGATGGCTTGAGTTTTGATTTGTCTGCAAAGTATACTGCTTCATCAACATTGTCAGTAAATTCTTCAAAAAAATCTCTTCTAAAGGTCATGTGGCAAGTTGCTCCTGAATCAGAGTTTTGGTGCGGACAGGTGACGAAAACCTCAGATAGTTTGTAGTTTGGCGCTAAGTTTGGTTTTAGGGTTTCATGGTGGGTCGTGCAGGGGGGAGCATCGCTCCCTCCTACAGGCAAGCCGTCATGGAGGACGGCAAGGAGGAGGGAGGGAAGCTGTTCCGAACTCCATTGGAGAGAAGATCAGAAGCAAGAGGTAAGGAAACAGAGGGAAGCAAGGAGATCCAAGATCAGGAAGAAAAACAACGGACCGTGAATCAAGAAAGGGAGAAGGAAGGCAGTAGTAGGCAAATTCCTCATGCGAAAACTACGGGAGTCTATAAACCCAAGTCGAGCACCATCCCCAGGGTCATACTAAATGATCCGGAGATTCAAATGCACAGGGACCATATGAAAGAACATGCAATCATTTGCAAGCTCATGGGGTTATGGCCAACGGAGAAAGCTCTACATATATGGATCAAGAGTCATTGGAAGCCTAAGGGAGAAATACATTTGCATCTAGGATCTAAGGGATTCTTCACAGTGATGTTTGCAAGCCTAGAGGACAAAGATAGTGTTCGAAGGAGGACCTTCCTTCTTCGCAGTGGCAGGACTCTACATGCGCCCATGGACGATGAACTTCGTTTCGAAACGCGAAGCATTCACATCTGCACCAGTGTGGATCAGACTTTACTCACTACCTCTGGACTACTGGCAACCAGAGTCGTTGAAAACTATCGGCAACAAGCTGGGGCATTTCTTGAAAATATCTAAGGCAACTCTCAAGGGTAAATATACCTCCTTCGCCCAAATATATGTAGAAATGGATCTGTCTGGAGCTCTTCCGGAAGCAATAATCTTTGATGTTTATGATGAGGAATGGGTGCAAATGGTAGACTATGAGCATATACCATTTAGATGCCGCAAATGTCATGAACATGGACATCTATTCAAAGATTGTCCCACAAACAAGGTAGAAAGCAATGGGAAAACCTTTGTGGACAAAAGCCATGAGGGCTTTACCAAGGTTGGGAGTAAAGGGAAAGGAGGTAAAAGATCACACAAGAAAATGAGTGACGACAGACAAACAAAACACAATAGTTTCAAAATCCTAGAGGATATGGAGGAGAACATGGAGACAGCGCAGGTCAATGAGAACGTCCCCAAAGGGCAGGACATGGAAGATGACATGGAATACATCCCAGCAAATAACCAACAGATAGAGGAGACACAAAACAGCATGGAAATCAGCAAGGACCAAGAAATGACCCCAAGTGAGGCAGGCACAGAGGATCATGAGCTGCAGGAGATTCTAGACAGGGAAAACTTGGATCTAGAACAATTTCTGGAACAAGGAAAGAGAAAAGGAGTAGACTCATTACCCAAAGAAGACTATGACCGAGTCCAACAACTCTATCTCTGGAGGGCACAAGCGAAGGGAAATGGGGTCAAAAGAAACCACGAAAGTCAAGAGCAAAGTGGGATCAAGATGATGGAGAATCAACAGACGCTATCTCAAAAAAACTCAGGCAGGAAAAAGGGAAGGAAAACACAAAATGAACTGCTTACCAAATGCTGGAAACTACTGATTAACTCAGGTAAGATGAAAGATCTTACCAGCTGTTCCTTTACCAATCTTTCTTAATGAAGCTTATAACCTGGAATATTAGAGGTTTAGGAAGTAGAAGGAAACAAAGAAACTTGAGTAATAGAATAAAAGAAGTAAAACCAGACATGGCATTTATTCAAGAGACAAAATGTTCAATGGAGAAAATAAGAGAAATTCACAGTGAATGGTTAATCAAGTATGAGTATTTGGAGGTTAAAGCTAACAACTCTGCAAGAGGGATTCTTACGTTGTGGGATCCTCATAAATTGGGAATTCTGGATGCAGAAGCATCTAGGAACTATCTTTCTTGGGTTTGTAATCCTATAGGTGACAAGGAGGCTTACATGATAACCAATGTATATGGCCCTCAACAGCAAGCAGATAAGCTCAAGCTTCTCACCTCCTTGGAGGAACTCAAAGCTCATCACCCCAACATACCCTGGATACTAGCAGGGGATTTCAATATGATAAGATCTCTTTCGGAAAAAAATGAGGCACGAGACAGCTTGGTAGGGACTCTGAGGCCTTCCAAGAATTCCTCGTGAACATGGGACTAGTGGACACAGAGACTATAAATGGAACCTTCACTTGGAACAATAAAAGAAGAGGAATTTCGCAAGTGGCGTCAAAACTGGAGAGGTTTATCATTTCTGAGGATCTCATTCTCACAGGATCAGCGATCATTGCCTCCATTCTACCCTTTGGAGGCTCGGATGATTGACCTATACAACTAGAGGCCTCCTTTATGGGCACTCCGAGGAATAGGCCATTCAGATTCGAAAATGCCTGGCTCTCTCACCCCAACTTCACCAGTCACATTGGCACCTGGTCGAAAGAGGATTTGAATATTCAGGGAACCAAGATGTATATGCTCCAACAGAGACTGAAATACATCAAATCCAAACTCAAGGAATGGAACAAAAAAGAATTTGGGGACATCATCAAATCTAGAAAGAGTTCGGAACAGAAACTCCAGGAAATCAATCAAATCAACATCACAGAGGGCTTCAATGAGGAAAGACAGAACCTAACCGATTCTTTGCAGAAAGAATGGGAAGAGCGTTGCCTACAAGAGGAAACTTTATGGAAACAAAAATCCAGGATTCAATGGCTCAAATAAGGAGAAAGGAATACCAAGTTCTTCCACAAATCCACTATGGCCCATAGGGCACATATCAGAATCACAAAGCTAAGGGATTCTCAAGGAATTGAACTCATAGCCCACAAGGATATGGAGACAATCCTAATACAACACTTCTCTGATATTGCCAAGGAGCCAATGGAAGACAGAACTAGGTTCATTGAAAGAATTACTAAGCGCATCCCCAAGTTGGTCACGAGGGAGGACAACCATAATCTCAACAGGCCAGTCTCGCAAGAGGAGGTCAGTGAGGTGATCAAGGAAACGCAAAGTGGAAAAGCACCAAGCCCGGATGGTTTCAATGTTGATTTCTTCAAAGCCTGTTGGGACATAGTCAAGCAGGACATTCTTGAAGTGGTGGAGGACTCAAGACAACACAAAAAGGTGTTGAAAGCTCTAAATGCGACCTTTATAGCTTTAATCCCCAAAAAGGAGAATACTATTACTCCAGAGGGATTCAGACCCATTGCCTTGTGCAATGTGGTGTACAAAATCATCTCCAAAATGATAGCAAACAGACTCAAGCCTCTACTACCGTCACTCATCTCTGAAGAGCAAACAGGGTATGTGGAAGGAAGACAGATTCTTAACAACATCATCCAAGCACATGAGGTGGTTCACTCTCTCAAAAGCAATAAGCAAGCAAGTATGATCATTCAACTGGACCTAGCGAAGGCCTATGACAAACTCAACTGGTCTTACACAAGAGCTATTCTGAAAGCCTATGGCTTCGACCAAAATTGGATAAGATGGATCATGGCACTTGTCACCACAACCAGTTTCTCCATTCTGCTTAATGGAGCTCCCTCTAATACTTTCACACCCTCTAGAGAGCTCCGACAGGGTGATCCGCTTTCTCCTTTCCTCTTTGTCCTCATGATGGAAGGACAGGGCAGGGCAATCAAATTGGCAAATGTTGAAGGTAGAATTCAGGGGATCAAGCTTACCCCGGACGGAGAGGCTAACACTCATCAACAATTCGTGGATGATACTATGCTACAGGGTGTTCCCACAGTTAGGGAGGTGAGGGCAATCAAAGAGATCTTAAACGACTTTACTATGGCAGCAGGCACTAAGGTTAGCCAAAGCAATTCCAAAGTTTTCTTCTTTAACACTAATATTGCTATTCAGAAAAACATCGCTAGAGTTCTTGGTTTTCAAAAGGAACAACTGCCCTCCAAATATCTGGGCATACCTCTTACAGACAAATCTTTATGTAAGCAAATATGGGAACTAATTCTAAACAAACTTCAAGACAAGATCAGCAATTGGACTTGTCATGCTTTAAACCTCGCAGGACGACTGGTGCTCACTCAGGCAGTTTTGCAAGCCATTCCCATCTTTATGTTTGCAGCTTTCCTGGCTCCTCAAGGCATCAAGCAGCAAATAAGAAGCATTCAGAGAAACTTCTTGTGGGGCAGAGGGGAAAGAGAAATAAATGGGCTCTTGTAGCCTGGGATAAGCTCTGCAAGCCCAAAAACCATGGTGGTTTGGGTTTGGAGGATCCTGACATTCTAAGTCAAGCTTCGGGGGCCAAGCTCTAGTGGCGTGGATCAAGGAGCCAGGTGCACCTTGGGCTAAGCTTTGGACACAAAAATATGTCAGGCACTGGCAGGAACAGGACCGTATTAGAATGATAGGACAAATTAAAGGTTCACACATCTGGAACCTTGCTTGGGAGAACAAAAGCATCATTCAGCAACACTGCTTTTGGGAAATTAGAGCAAGGGACTAGGCCCGCTTTTGGGAAAATAGTTGGCAACAGGAATCTATCATAATCAAGGATGAACTGGCAGCTCTCAAGAGGGCTACAGATAGCAAAGGGCTCTCACTAGTAAAAGATTTCTAGGATCAGGGGAGAGATAAGGAAAAATGGATGAAATGGAAGAACCTAGGTTATAATGGGGAGAACCCTTTGAAGGCCATGGCGGAGGTTCTAGCCAAGAATTTAGAGCAAAGAAGAATTTTGGTCTCCTCCTCCAGGGACCAACTTAGATGGGGAAAGAATAATGAAGGCAACTATAATCTCAAAGATGCCAAACAGATAATCACAGGTTATAACTCTGTAAATGTTGATAAAGTGTGGCAGGATCTATGGCATTCTCCACAGTGGATGAAAGTCAAACTTTTTATCTGGCTAGTTCATCAAAAGAAAATTCTCACTTGGGATAACCTTCTCAAGAAAGGTGTCATTGGTCCCTCCAAATGTTATCTATGTGGCTCACAAGAGGAAACGATCGATCACCTTCTAAATCTTTGTTCTTATTCTGCTAAAATTTGGGATTGGGTAGCTTCCAGCTTTAGACAGACTGACAAGGATAGGCTCAGCATATCCAATACTTCAACTAACTGGAGAAAGAACTTCTCAAACAATGAAATTATCAACAAGGCCTGGATTCTGGTGCCGGGCTTTGTCATCTGGAACATTTGGAAAGAACGGAATATCCAGATCTTTAGAGATAAAGCCAGAGAACCACTGCTTATCATCAATCAGATTTTGAAACAACTCAAGGAAACGGTTAGGAGCACGCTAAGCACAAACCCCTTGAATCCTCCTCTTCCTCATGAAGTGCACATTCTAACCAATCTAGATATCCAATCCCTCAACCCTCATGGGACTACGAAGAATATAAGAACAATTAGCACTGGGGATGGGGGCTGGCAGCCCCCTCCACAAAGCTTCTTCAAAGCCAATATTGATGGTGCTTCCAAGGGCAATCCTGGGGAAGCGAGTTTCGGAGGAGCCATAAGGGACTTTGAGGGGCTAATAAATTACATTTTCCATGGCCACCTGGAAAAGAGTACCAATAACATGGTTGAGCTTTTGGCTCTTGATCAATGTATGGAGGTTCTAATGGAAACAAATTTACAGAATGTTTTAATTGAAGCCGATTTGGATTTGGTCATCAGAGCAGTCAAGAAGATTCAAAATGGGACCTCACCTGACAAAGTGTCGAGGCACTGGAAGTTGCTACAGGTGTTTCACCGTATCCAATCTCACTTTCCATCCTGAAGACTATAAGATTTGTCCATGTCAGGAGGAAGGCGAATATGCTTCCAGATAGGTTAGCCAATGAGGGCGTAACCAATGGAGACAGGGACTCGCGGTTTACATGGGATTTACTACCTGAAGGGAAGCTGTGGAAGGACTATGTAACTCTGGCTAATGCAAATTGGGGTTCGTGGATGAAAAAGGCTGACATTGGAGACAGAGGCGGTGAACACATCGCCTAATTCGACTTCGCGTTTTGTTCAAAGGGTTTAAAGATGCAGGTTTGGACTCGAGCTTTGGCACCATTGGCTCTTCTGGCTCAGCGAGTCTCTAACGAAGGCTCCTTGTGGACAGCTTGTTTAGGTCGGAAGCAGATTGACTGGAAGGATTACTTGGATAATACTCTTTGGGCAGTTTCTGGTTCATCGCGCAGGCTCGAGGCTGTTCCTGGCTTTGTGATTGGGGCGGGGGCTGTAACAAGGTCAGGGGTCGAAAGTGGTTTCTGGTCTATCGCGCAGGCTATGGGTGGTTTCCAATTTATCGCGTAGCCTCTGGGTGGTTTCTAGTTTCGAGGTTGGGGCATGCGATTCCACTCAGGTCGTGGCACGTGGCGCCGAAATGAGAGAGAAAAACCGTTGTCATCGCGCGGTATCTCCCAAGCATCTCGATTGTGCGATATCGTCAAGGGGCGTAGGATCGGACCGCCACTCTCAACGGTCAGGATTCATCTTGCAATTTTCTTATGGTTCTTTGACAGTGGGTCCCTCGGTGGGTCCAGCACGCCGCTTATCCTCGTTCTTACTACCCTTCCTTTCTGGGGTTGTCGTGTGGCCTTTTGTGAAGCTGGGGTTTCACTTTTTTGTGTTCTCCGTGCTCCTTTCTGTGGTTTGAGAGGCTGTAGTTGTTACTTCTTTGGCTTGGAGGCTTTGCTTCCTTGTCGCCCTATCTTTTAGGGTTTCTTGTACATTATGTAACTTTTGTTTAATAGAAGGTTCGTCTATTACTTACCAAAAAAAAAGTTGCTCCTGAATCAAGCAACCAATCATTTTTCCAAGAAGCGAGTGAAGCATTAAATAAGTCTTCATTTACTCCAATATTATAGTGTGCCACAACATAGTGAGCGGATTCAGATGCTTTACCTTTCTCTTTGTCATTAGTTTTACCTTTGGGCTGGTTTCTTTCCTACTCAATTTTGTCCCAAGGCAACTTGCATGTTGATGTATCATGTGATCCATCTCTTTTGCAACATATGCAATGCAAATCTTACTTTTATCCTTGAGAGTGTCTGCCCCCCCTGCCTCTAAAATTTCTTCTTCCTCTTCCTCTTCAACCACCTCTTCCTCTGGAAGAATCTTGAGCAAGATTCTTCTCTCTATGTGCAAGACACACAGCCTCTTCAAAAGACTGAGGATTTGTCTTCTTCCCAAAAGCTTTCGCTCTTTTAGCAAATTTTTTCACAAGGGAGTCAAAGGTAATATCTTTGAGGTTTCCATTTGCTTGCAATGACTCAAGATAATTTGAGTAAGTGGGATAAAGTGCCTTGACAAAAGTTATCAAAGGAATGTCCAGTTCAGCATTAGTGACTTTGATATCATGCATAACAGATTTTACTTTTGATGCAAGAGCAAGAGGATCATCATTTTGTAATTCAAGGTTGAACAACTTCAAGTGCAGAGTGTGAGTCATAGAGTTCCTTCAGTTTTTGTAAGGCTTCGAAAGCATTTGAAAATGGTGAAATATGGCGACTCACATCTTCATTTACTGATGTTGCAATCAATGCATAAGCCTTGTTGTTCTTATTTTCCCAAATGGCGAATTCCTTGTATGAGGTAGGTTGTCCTAGTTCTTCGTCTCCATCTCCAACACACACTCCTTTCCACAGCTCATTAAAAAAGAGAGTGTGTTTGATTTTCCGCGACCATTCTGGATAGTTCTCCTTGCCGGTGAGAACCAATCCCACAATAGATATCAATGAATGCATTTTAAAAATCCGTGTACTGTAAAAAAAATATACTTCTGCTGGAAAAAAAAGCAGTTTTGGTCGCAAGAATGCAATTCTGGTGAAAAAAGTTCAATCTGATATTTATAGCAAAGGTATATTTATAGCAGAGGTATCTTCCATGGTTTGGATACCCATATTATTCAACATCACAACACAGTAAAGTGTAAAGTATTAACAACACAATATACCCGCATTTTTCAACGACACCACAGTGTAAGAGGAGGCGAGAGTTGGCTGCGTACTAGAGCAAGGAGCAACGTATATTGGGAGGAGGCGAGATTGCGTAGTGGAGAGCCAACGTTGTAAGCAGAGGCGAGAGTTGGCTGCGTATTAAAGCAAGGCGCAGTGTATATTGGGAGGAGGCGAGATTGCATAGTGGAGAGCCAACGCTGTAAGCGGAGGATGAGCAATACAATGAAGAGAGACCTAACTTCGAACAGCATGGAATCAACTCCTTCTGGCTACGAATCTAATGCAAACCCTCAATTTACACATTGTTCTGATGAAGACAAAAAAGCAAAAAGTGTGCAGGTAATGAAGAGATAATAGAGATCGAAGGCGAATCAGAGCCGGTACTTCAAGATGTATATACAACGATCCGATCAAGAAGTGGAAAGAGAGGTCATGGCCATAAAAAGTCTTTCCTGGTACTTCAAGATGTGGAATAGGACCGATTAGTCAGAATTGGGAACCAGCTCCTAATGTTGCAGTCAAGAAGGTTGTCAATGCTGCCCGTCGAACTAGAGACCCCATTGAAACTATCAAGAAATTTAATGCAGGATTAAACAAAGCAGCCTCGAGCAGCACCACCTTGAACACCAAGAAGCTTGATGATGAGATAGAAGTTCTCACTCATGAAAGAGTTTCGGATTTTACACAACATTAAGAAATTAGGAAATTAGGAATGGAGACGGTGACTGGGAGCAAGTTGCATGCTAAGGATGAGTCTTGGGACCTGTGCAAGTATGAGCATTACACGAGATTATAACGCAGAGGGCAGAGAGCATAGGAATGAAGAATATGGCAGACTACAGGAAATGCAAGACAAATTTCTGAAAAATGGCAGAAGGGAGTTACAATGGCAGACAGCAATGCCAAAAATGGAGCTGGCTCTAATAACATGTCAAGGCCAGGAGGTAACTCCTCAAATGAGATTATATTATTCATTTAGGTTGTTCATTATTATATACATGAGGGAGTGACTGTTGAGTTTCATCTCCCGATGACTCTCCATTTTCTCTATTATTTATTTACACTATTTACAATTGTTCACCCAATCCCTATGATTAGGTGTCAACACTATAGGCCTTAGAAGAGTAATTGTAGCCCACAAAGGTTCCCCTCATGCCAGATAGATCTAGCTTCTTTCTTTTGTCCTTAGGTATATGTATATAGACAAGACAACCAAAAATTCGAAGATGGTCTACGGTTCGTTTCTTCCCAGTGAACACCTCTTCTAGAGTCTTGTTATCTAGAGACCTAAGGGGACTTTGATTTTTTATGTGTACAGTTGTCTTTGTAGCTTCACCCCACAGAAATTTCGGTAGGTCTTGATCATGTAATGTTGCTTTTACACTTTCTTCCATGGATCGATTCTCTCATTCTACAACTCCATTTTGTTCCAGATTATATGGGAGTATCACCTCCCTCTTAATCCTAGACTCCTTACAGAAAGCTATGATTTCCTTGGATGTATATTCTCCTCCATTATCGGATCTTAATATCTTGATTCTTCTTTCTGTAAGGTTCTCTACTTCAGTTTTGAATTCTTGAAATTTTGTAAATTCTTCATCCTTGGATTTCATTAAGTAAACCCAAGTCTTCCTTAAATGATCATTTATAAATGTGACATAATATAGATGACCTCCAAGTGATTTAGGAGTCATAGGACCACAGACATCCAAATGAATAAGATCCAAGATTTCTTTTGACCATGAAGCACTGCCTCCAAGAAACCTGCAAAATATTCTCCCCTAAGGAATCATAACATAGCATCGATGAGCATACAAAGACAAGGTTAACCAAGTGACAAATTTTGGGAAAGGGTAGGTTTGCGAGATAATTGCAGAAAACAAACCCGATTTGACCATTCTTACTGACACTACTTACTTATTTAGGTTAACCAAGACATTTTGAAGGAACTCCATTAGATATATAAGACAAATTGGGTCAAAAATATCATGCTCTGTATCCATGAGGGGAATGTGAGTAGAGGACCCAGAGAGAATGGTCTTCTTCGACATTTTAGACTTCCTTTGAAAATTCACAAAGTGGTGAATTTGGCTAGATACTTAGTTGAATTTTAAGCATTGAATTGGAAGCTTTAGTGTTGTCGGAGGCAGCAGCAATCGCCAAGAAGATGTAGTTAAAATAAGTGAATTAGGGAAAAACAGGGATTTTATTGACGGAAGGTGGGAAAAATGGAGTTAAGTGAATATGGACAAAAAGTACGGAAGGGTGACGTGGCGGGTGACATGGAAAGGATGAGTGAGGTGGTGTTGACGAGGATCCGTTGACTGGGCACACACTCGCTTGCCACAGACAAGGAGAAATCGCTTACCGCTCATAGGGGCACCTTCCTCCATAAAAGTTGATTGATTAGTGTTGTCAGGTTTGCTGTGAGCGAGGCCCTGAAACGACCAACGACAACACGCCACAAAGTTGCATGTTATTTAATTTTTCTATTTTTCAATGCCAAAGAGTTGGCCCGACCCTATATAAAAATATTAAAATATTCTAATGTAGCGGGTTTGCATTATCTTTAACCCAAACATTAGACTTTCAAAATATTACATATATGAATCGCATGTCCTCTTTTTGTATCTCCTTGCATTTTCCCTTCTTTTTTTTTGCTTTCTTTTCATGTATATATATATATATATATGATTTTTTATTTTATTTTTTATATTGGAACAAATGAAAACTAGCTACAGCAGTCCCCATGTTCAAGTCTTCAACAACAACAACAAGGGCTACATGTTCAATTCCACAGCCACCATTTACTTCATTGCCACCACGTGGAGGCCCACATATCAATCGTTGTGGTGTAAGGAGTGATTAGTAGACAGATTCACAGTTCACTACTTTATTTGTCATAGTCTATAGATGATAGATTAGAGTCTTAGACATAAGTGTTGTGAATTTGAACTTTTCAATCTTCCTACTTCAATGTCAAATGGTGTTGGCTTGTTTTGTAAACATTACTATTTAGTCATGCCGACAATTGCTGGATAAGTTATTTGAATGTTTTAACTTTTAATGGTCTACTTTCTATTATATGTTTAAAAATTTGATACTTTCTACCTTCTATTGTCTGTGATATGCTTAAAATTTTGATGTTTGTTTGTAACTGCTAGAATCTAGATGGTTGATGCTAGAATGATTAATCATTAATGTTATGGATGCCATTTTTATCTTGATTTAGGTACAAATGTGAATGTTTTCATATTTTCTATAACTAATGTGGCATTCTAGATGGTTTTGTTAATATAAGTACAAAATATATATAGATGCTTCTGAAGATGTTCAGAAAATGTTGATCTAATGCTTTGCTTCCAAAAAATGCACCCGCTTAGTCCCTACTTCTTGCAACAATGGTTTTGTCCAAGACTCCTATGAACATCAATAAAGATAATTAACCATGTTGCTGCAAAATCTAGCAATCCTTGGAGAGGGAAACCCTACAAGGTATAAACTAGACCAAGAAGCAACAATGAGGTAGTGGGCCACTATCACCACAGCCAAAACCCCCTTCTCTTTACAGATTTTCACTGATTGAAGGAGTCGTGGAAGGAGAGATGTCACTTATAATAGATATTCTATGGTTAAAGTGTGAAATGATCTCACTAGGAAGTCTTCAAGAAAGACACAATTTAGGTTAAAGGCTTCACAAAGAAGCAATTTGATTTCTATGAAGAGACCTAGAAACAAGGACACAAGACCTAGGTTTTGATAGATTTGACTTGTGTTGGAGAAAATCAAGGTCAAGGCAAGGAGAAAAGGTTGTTCGTAATGAATGTTAGCTAAGCCAAGGCTCATGAAACCTTCAATAAAGTCCTTAAGTTGAGGGAAGAAAGACTAGGGATAACTTCCTAGGGCAAAAGAACTTATGGATGAAATTAGAGTGGATGCCCACAAAAATGATAGATTTTGTGGCAAACCCTATCCTCTTGATGTTTAGGCTCTCCAACCACCAAAAATCCTCTTCCCTAGAATTTCGCCCTAAGCCCTTTTTCTCTACCCTAGCCTTGACAGAACTAAAATTTAGAGGGAAGAAAAATGGATTAAAATAAGAGATGATCACCACGCAAATTGACCAATGCTTTGTCCCTTGGGAGAATGGAGTCAAGGATGATTTAGGATAGGCAAACTTGTTCCTAAGGAGGTTGTAATTTGATGCCCTAGCAAGCAAATTTCAAACATTTACCCACTCAATGGAAAAATACATTTTCATGGGAGAGGTTCAATGAGTTCATCACTAGGACTACTTAATACATGTTATACATGAGTAAAGCAATCAATATTCATCTAGGTAGCAACATTAATTAATTTTCATCAAATTAGGGCACAATTTTGCATGACCTAAAATCAATAATTCAATCCATTAGACATTGAAAAATACATCTTCAACAAATTAGGGCACTTACAAGACAACATGCAAGAATTCCTTCCATCAAGCCAAATAGTAGCTCCGAATAATATACAAGATTAACTCCAAATATCAAAATGCATCCAAAGATTCCAGTTCATCCACAAGAGAGAAGTGTGAGTTCCTCTATGAGGCCGAAATTCTAACTGTGATTATGATGAGAGATCAAATGAGGTCTCTCCAATATATATGTGTTTTAACATAACCTATTTTAGCCTGAAAGCCCCTCTACTAATAAAATATTGTACAAGTAAAGGCCTAGGTCACAAGCTGACCTAGTAGCTTTTACAAATTTAACTTTATTTCCACAAACGCTCGCTGAAATGTTGAATCCTGCTTGTGTGGACATCTAAAGAGTTGGCATTGAGGCCTTTTGGTGCCATGACAAGTGTAGAAGGCCTCTAAAATCAAGATCTAGAGGTTGGCCCCTATATCTTAGTGCAAATCATACTGTGGCCCCCAGATGTAGGTTTGGGGCACAAAACTTAGTCTCATGGGTCTCCAAGTGATAGAATCTCTATCTTTGCTCCAGCGTTGAGTGCATTGAAGATGGTGCTAGCCCTCCCATGTCTTAAGGCATGATACAAACCTCATTTGGGCCTTGGATCAACTTCCTCACCATGTATATACGCTGAGTCGACTAGGGGCAAATTGGTCCAAGTCCATCATCCCATGAATAATATAGGGCAAAGTGTAAAAGTTATTGGTGCTAAAGGTGCCCATGGCTAGAATGATGCTCTACAACTATCTCGAGTCCCATGCCTCTCAATGCATCCCCTGTGGGTATCAATATGTTCCTTTGAAGGACCTACACCCTAGTTAAGTTGCCCTGACCTATAGATGGAACCACCTGCAAATTACACACAATATCTAGTGCTACAACTTTAATCATCAAGTAAATTACTAATTATTGCATCTAGGGGAACCAAGCTTGAAAAAAATGGGCATAATAACGCTTCATATGGGGCTTATCTTCCAAAATTGGGGCTTTAGTCACCTAATGGTGTTACCTCCCTCGGTAAAAGTGGTTAATAGATGACCCTGTTAGGTGTTCCCAACCCACAAAGGGAAGTGGCATGTCTTCATTCCACCCTTCAATCTATAGGTGTCATATCAATAATGATGGAACGAGTGGGGAAAGAACTCCAGGGCCACATGTCATGGTTAAAGGGACCAATTATGATGGAATACCTCATCTTGGGTGTATAAATGTGAGGAGGGAGCAATCATGGATGTATCAATTACCTCGGCCTTTGTTTTTCCAGCCCTCTATATTGCCTTTCACTTTTTCTTGAATTTTCCTTGCATTATTGCTTGTAACTCGAGGAATGAGAGCTTGCATTGTATGATGTAAAGCAATTATTACCCCTTTGAGGATGGGACAATTCATCGCCCATCAAGGGTTGGGGCCTGCAAGAGTTGTTGAGAAAAGGTACCAAGGAGGTGTTTCCTAGTGCTTTTTGCCTTTTTGCCTAGGAAAACACATGAAATCACCTTTTTAGTAGGCGACTTTATGTTAAAATTGGCAACTAGGGCCAAATTCCAAATTGAATGGCTCATTTGATGGACATGATGACTGCATTGAGTTCCTTTTTTCAAGAGGAACAAATTCGACCTAAAGATCATCAAATTTAGACAAGGGAAAATATGTTTAAGGTCAAGCCCACACATGTGCAAATTGTCAAGGTTGGCACATCATCATGTAGGCTCATGAAGCCCAATGGACATGTCACTTCACCCTCAACGACTTGTATAAATATGAGAGACCTCAAACCTCATTTGGCATCATTCATCGCACACATTCTTCTCTGTCCTTCTCTGATTGGTTCATATAGATTATTGGGGATATCTTTTCTCTCATACATGTCGCAACGAGGACGAATTTCAAGGCAGATTACCTAGCCGAAAATTTCAGGAATTGTTGCAAGTTTGACCAGCGTTGACCAAGGTCATATTGACCTCCTTTCACTGCAGTTTTCACGACAAAAAACCGATTTTGGAAAGTCGCATTGATTGGCACAGGAACCGAGGCATTCTGGGCACATTGACCAAGGTTGACCATAGGGTTGACTACAGAGTTGACCGTAGACTTCAGGTGCAAAATTTGAGCAAGTTTGACCACTAACGTAGTGGTTGTTTTCGGCTCACTTTGACCACTTCAGAAGGCCGAGTTTGACTTCCTTCGACCGAGTTGCATAGAGGATGATTTGTTGCTGCGTTGACCATCGTTGACTTTCTGGTTAGGGCATAATTTGAATGTTGTTGATTGTTGCAAAAAATTACAGATTTGACAGGGCTGCTTTGATCATCATTTGGCAAGTCAATTTTGACTTTAATGTACTCTCTCTGCTGAACATTTGATAAAAATAATAAGAAGAATTGATCAAAGGGTTTTCCCCATCTTGTGGTTTTTCCCTGGCATTTATCAAAACTAGTGTCCTCTTCTCTTGGCTTGTCTTTTGCATTTATGTTTGATGTTCTTTCATCAGTTATTGTCATATGATAATAGTTAATGTGATTGTTAATGGATTAATGGAATTAATAATAGGCTAATGGATTAATGAAGTAATTGACCTAAGCAAAGAACATGTTAACTCAAAAATTAACACTTTATGAGTTATTAAAGTCACTTTATGAGGTACTTTACTACTATGTACTTTATATTATTAAAGTCACTTTATGTTTTTAAAGTGATTTATGAGAAAAAAGTACAAAGTATAACTTAGAGTTATAAAGTGACTAGGAAATGTTGATTTCTGGTAGCATCAAATGTGCTCTAAGCCTCAAAATTTGCAGGGAGTCTAGGACACATGCATTCTCCAATACCCAGAATTCATTTTGGGAAATTTCACGTGGAGACAATTTTATTAAAATAATTAATTATTTTTAATGGGTGCTTAAGTCTAAACTTAAGAAATTAAAATATTTAAAGGGTATTAATCTAACTGTGGGTGAAACTTCTAGGAAAAGACAGAGATCAAGTCCAAATGATCTGAGCCATTGATTAGAGTATAATATGGGTTGTTGGTTCTCAACTGGTGGATTATAAGGACATCGATGGGCACTTGGAGAACACATCGAGTGGAAATCAGAAGATCGAATTTCTAAAGCATAGCAGTTGTCGGGAAGAGAATTTGATGTGACCTTTTGCAGTGAGAGGCAGGTATAGTTCCAGTTGGAGATTTCTCCTAATCTAAGAATATTTAGCAGAGGAGGCAGAGAGAGATCTGGGAGAGGCAGCGCAGAGGCTAAGCTGGCCAGCATAGGCTGACACAGGCAACGCAGAGCCTTGAGGAGGTCCATATTTTTGCTAGAGGAATCGATTTCTGAAGCCGGAAGTCGGGGTGTGAGACCGAGAGGTGGAAATCGAAGTTCTTGGGAGGAAAATCGATTAGTAGAAGGAGTGACGTTGTCCCTAGACATTATGACAAGGGGCTAACGCAGTCACCGCGTAGAGGCAGTGCAGAGGGAAGTCATTCTGTGGCAGGATCAGTCGGGATCGCATGTGATAGTGTGAGGTACTTCTCGCTATTCTTTTGTCAGTGATATTCTTTGTACTGGATAGCCAACAAGGCATCCAAAGATTGTATTCAGAATTTCTATTGCTTAATAATACAAACCCTCAACTGCTACACCGATTTTCCCACAGTGGATTTTTCCGAGGACATTTGTCCAAAAAATAACTATGTAGATGTGGTGATGTTTATTTCTCTCCTGTGTTGTACTTAGTTTCCGCAATTTTTATCTGTGTAGGTTGTAGTGTATTTAATTTGATATTTGTCGTAGCACACAGCAAGTAAATTGGTTAATCAAATTAACAATTAGAAGAATTAACATCAGTTGTTGCAGCAGGAATCGAGTAACCGATTTTTCCCATGGTATCAGAGCACAGATCGTGAGCAAAAGTGCTCAGAAGCAGAAAGGAAGAGGAGTTCGAAATTATTGCAGAGGCAGCAATTCAAAACCCCAGAGGCAACGCAGTTTGTGAGCCAAGGAGGTCGAAGTTTTGAGGAGAATTCGATTTCTCTGATTGAGTCGACAAAGAAATTTGATCTCCAGATTGAAGCTTTCTAGAGGCCGAAGTGAGCAGCATACTTTTCCTTGCAAAGCAGATCTTCATCCGAGAGGCAGATATTTTGCAGCAATTGCTAGCAAAATAGCGTCAATGGGAGAGAAGGAAGCACACTAGAGGGAATTCTTCCTTAGAGGACTTCTAGCCAAGAAGTTTGATTTCTCATTAGTTGAGCAGCAACGAGACTACTCCAACAAGGACTGTATCGGCTAACCCAATGTTGCGCAGAGGAGAGAGGAGACAATTCAACTTTTTCATTGGCAGAGATGGCAGCTGGTGGATTGTTAGATCAAGATCGATTGGATGGTGCATCCAACTATGCGATCTGGAAGGCAAGGATGTCATGCCTTTTAGATGAACATTTTCTCAAGATCTACATCGACAGTGTGGTAGCTAAATCTGCAAAGCCAGATCCGTTCAAGAAGTACAAGGGAGAGATGGCAAAGGCCAAGCGGATGATCCTCAACGGAGTAAAGGATCATGTAGTATGTCACATCTTTGGCAAAGGGACTGCCAAGGAGATGCGGGATGCGTTGTCCACGGTATATCAGGGATCTTCCGAGCAGCGGAAGATTTACTTGGAGCAGAAGATGAGATCCATGCAGATGCAAAAGGGGGAACGCACTAATTCGTTCCTTGCAAAGCTTCAGGAAACCCGAGACGAGTTGGCAGTTGTGGGGTCAACACCTCAGCCTAACGAGATGGTGAGGTTGGCCCTGAACTCAGTTTTAGAAGAGTGGCAAGTATTTGTCCAAAGCATCCTAGGCAGGGAGAAATTGCCAGACTAGGAAGGAATGTGGGCCGCTCTTCAGCAAGAAGAGATGAGGAGAGACTTGGTCAAGTGTAAACTTGATGGTAGCAGCAGCAGTGGGTCGAAGCCCAAGGAGGAGGACGAGAATGCAACCCTCGCATCTAAGGGGCAACAAAAGCAACGAAAGAAGAAGAAAGATATTTCAAAGATCAAGTGCTTCCGATGTGGTGAACTTGAGCACTACGCTACACAGTGTCCTCTCAAGAAGAAGGACAAGGACGAGAAGCGTGAATCCGAAGGCTACATCTGCATAGATCAAGGAGGAGGAGTTTGCCATGATTGCCCAAAGGTGGGATGATATAGAACTATAGTTCGAAAGAACTACAGATGGGCAAGATCCTTGAGGAGTCCACCTCTTGGATCTAGACCTTGCTATGGGGCCCAGATCAGAAGTAGCAAGATGGATCGGGTCAATTGATGCAGAGGAGTGTCAGAGTGACAGTTGCAGTGGCTAGGAGCGCCAGAGACTAAGCAGCTCAAAGCTAGAGTTGACAGCAGTGTAGTCGGCATATACCAGAGTCAACAATAGCACAGAGGCTTCAAAGGGTCAGTGCACAGACTAGCAGCAGTCAGAACTCCGCCAACAAATGCATCATACTAAACACCAATTCAGTGATTTTGGATGCTTTTCCGTTGTTGATGCAGTAGAAGCAGCAATTGCAGAAGGGTGCATTGCAGATGCAGTGTTGGCAGTGCCAGGGCCAACAGCAGCACGAATGCAAAATTTGAGAGGGAGTTGCAGTACAGATGCAATGTTAGCAGCAGTAGTGTCAGCAACAGTACAGATGCAGCATTTGCGCAGTAGTTGGTGGGCATCAACGTCAGACATCAACAGCGCAGAAGGAGATGTTACAAAGAAGGGTGATGCTTCAGCAGGTTGCATTACTAGAGCACATTCCTCGCTAAGAGGGAGCGCTAATTTCTGGTAGCATCGGATGTGCTCTAAGCCTCAAAATTTGCAGGGAGGCTAGGACATGTGCATTCTCCAATACCCAGAAATTATTTTGGGAAATTCCACCTAAGGACAATTTTATTAAAATAATAAATTCTTTAATGGGTGCGTAAGTCTAAACTTAGGATATTAAAATAATTAAAGGGTATTAATCTAACTGTGGATAAAACTTCTAGAAGAAGACGAAGATCAAGTCCAAATGATATGAGCCATTGATTAGAATCTAATCTAGGCCGTTGGTTCTCAACTGGAGAATTATAAGGACATCGATGGGCACTTGGAGAACACATCGAATGGAGATCAGAAGATTGAATTTCTGAAGCACAGCAATTGTCGGGAAGAGAATTTGAAGTGATTTTTTGCCGTGAGGGGTGAGGATAGTTTTGGTTGGAGATTCCTCCTGATCCGGGAATACTCAACAGAGGAGGCAAAGAGAGATCCAGGAGAAGTAGTGCAGAGGCTAAGCTGGCCAGCCTAGGCTGACGCAGGGGTAGTGTAGAGCCTTGAGGAGGTTCGTATTTTTGCTGAAGTGACACTATGACGCAGTGACTGAGCAGAAGCAGCAAGGGGCAAGCCATTTCGTGGTTGGATTACTCGGGATCGCCTGTGATAGTGTGAGGTACTTCTCACTATTCTTCTGTCAGTGATATTCTCTATACTAGATAGCCAACAAGGCATCCAGAGATTATATTCAAAATTACTACTACTTAATAATACAAACCCTCAGTTGTTGCACCGGTTTTCCCACACTAGGTTTTTCCGGGGACATTTGTCCAAAAATAATTGTGTAGATGTGTGTGATGTTTATTTCTCCCCTGTGTTGTATTTCGTTTCTGCATTTTTTATTTGTGTAGGTTGCAGTGTATTTAATTTGATATTTGTTGTAGCACACAACAAGTAAATTGGTTAATTGAATTAACAATTAGAAGAATTAACATCAGTTGCTACAGTAGGAATCGGGTAATCGATTTTGCACAGGAAAGTCATTAATGAGGGGGGACACAAAAAAAGGGGTCAAGTGAAGTAATCTAGACCATTGATCTACGTTGAGATCTAATTTCAGCGATGGCACTGAGATCTAATCACAACAAGGAGAAGTCACCCATCAAGCCTGAATTTTCACGCAAGGAAATAGGCACATAGTCCAAGGTGAAGGCAGAGGTTAAGTGTGAATTTCCAGGCTAGATTCCAACATTGTTCAAGTAGATTTTAGACCCGAATATAAAGTCTAATAGCAAAAAAACAAACCTGAGTGTCTAAATTTAAGGGAATATCAGGCCCAAAATTTATGGAGTGTCTAATAGACACACAATACGAGGTTGAGTTAGCTGACTGCATGCACGATTTCCTAGGTCCATTTATTGTAGTGAAGTGCCTTGAATTCTAAGGAGGGTTTTTTGCATTGTGGCACAAAAATCAAAGTTGATCATTGCTAGAAAGTAGCACGTTATTCAAGGAGCAAAGATTGCAGAACAGTGGCTCGATCTATGAAAATTTGGAGACCCAAATTTCTATTGCAGCAACTAATTAAGTATCTTCTATTTGTTAAATTATTGAATAAATTATTTGTTGCATCCTATAGCAAATATCGAAACTAATACGATGCAGTCTTCACCAATTGAATTAAATGCGAAAACAAGAAACTGAGCAAGAAAGAAATACACAACACATGACACCATTATTTTTGGACAAATGTCCCCGTTAAAACCCAATGTGGGAAAATCGGTGCAGTAGTTGAGGGTTTGTATTATTAAGTAGTATTTTTCTGAATACAATCTTTCGATGCCTTACTGGCTATCCAATACAGAGAATCTGATTGGCAGAAAATTAGTGAGAAATACTTCACACTATCACTGGGAATCCGACACTAATCCAGGCCCTAGATGGCTAGCCCCACGCTAGCTCTGAGCAGCCCTTGTGTTAGCCTATGCAGTGTTGCGTCAACCTCTCTAGGCATCTGTGTCACCTCTTCCCTGATCTCCTGTTGTTTGGAGCTTCATTCCTCTGGCTTTACGGTCTCACACCCCGGCTTCTGACTCTGGAACTCGACTTCCCAGCTGAATTTCGGACTACCTCTAAAGTTCTACGTGGCCCTACGCTACCGAATGTAGCCTCTGCGTTGCCTCTTCTAGATCTCTCTCTACCTCCTCTGCAATGTATTCCCGGATCAAGAAACTCTCCAACTGGAACTATCCCTGCCCCTCATTGCAAGAAATCACTTCGATCTTCTCTCTAGCAACTGTTGTACTCCCCTCTCTGAGAAATTCGATCTCTTGATATCTCACTAATGTGTTTGCCAAATGCCCATCGAACTCCTTCTTATAATCCTCCAATTGAGTAATCAAAGGCCCAGATTAAATTCTAATCAATGGCTCAGATCATTTGGACTTGATCTCCATCTTCTTCTAGAAGTTTCACCCTTATTTTGATTAATACCCTTTTATTATTTTAATTTCCTAAGTTTAGACTTAGGTACACATTAAAATAATTAATTATTTTAATAAAACTATCTCTGGGTGGAATTTCCCAAAACGATTTCTAGGTATTGTGGAATACATGTGTCCTAGCCTCCCTGCAAATTTTGAGGCTAACAGCACATTCGGTGATACCAGAAATCAACACGATCTTCTAGGGAGTTGGGTACATTTTCCAAGGGAGAGATAAATACATTTAATGTATTTACTGCTATGTAAATTTCCTAAGAAAAGCATAGAGAAAATCCTCTTCTAGACTGGTTTTCCCCTTGTGGGTTTTTCCAAAGTCAAAGATCAACCAAAAATGCACACTCTACATTTTTGTATGTGCTTCTTAATTTTTCTATCAACAAAGAAGTGAATGTGTTGAGGTAGCCTAACAATATTTTTGTTCTAATGCATATGAAGTTTATATAACAGCCATGAATATGTTGGGTTGTGGGCATTAAACTATATGCAAAACTGAAACTAAAGAGGGCTACAGGAAAACCAATAATTTCTAAAAGGGTTCCTTATCTTCTATGAAATAGGGCAACATTGGCTAGGAACAAGGTGATGGCCACATGATAGAGGTAGAACTCATTTGGCTTTTGCCCACATGCTAATTTATAAGTCCCGACCATCTTTAGCATTTTGATTTTTCTTTGGTTTTTCTTGTGGACATCATATGCTCTTTTTGTTGAAGAAAGTGTAACTAGGTTCGATCTTCATAATGACATGTAATTATGACTAATGTAAATGATGTAATAAAGAGAACAAAATTATTCTTGTGAACTTACTTCATGGGTTTCATGAGCAACTAATTTTAGAATAACAGGATTTGTCATTTGAGTCTAGAATTAATGTCATGTATGAAGAGCTCTTCTTGAGCCGATGTTTAATGTATACAAGTCTATAGAAATGTCTAGAAGCCCTCCAAAGACAAGCACAATCCCTCTTGAAGAAGTCTGCCTCCAAACAATAACAACGAAAGTCTTGTCGGTTCACCTATGGAGACACACCCGTTTAGCATGACATGTTGGCTCAAGTGTAGAGGCAAACCACTATTTATATGCAGCGAGGATCACCACATAAGGCAAAGAAATCGGACAAGCATCTCTGTATTTTTTGGATGGCTACCACAGAGATGAAGTCTCGGCCTCCTCACAGTCTTAGTGATCACAGTCCCAGCCTACCAATATAGTGATCACAAAAGCAGCCTCGGATATTACAAAAAAGGACTCGGACCTGTCTCCTTGCAGTCTCAGCATATTTGTGATGAGGAGGATCTCGGTGATCCCACAGTAACACACTCTGTCTCGGCATACATTCTAGATGCAGTCATAATCTCAGCATAGATGTAATCATGGTCTCGACATAGATACAGTCATGATCTTGAATCTAGGTGCAACTCTCATATATATACATACATATCTTAGTATAGAAATCTCGTTGTTATGATGAAGATCTCAGTGAAGGTGCAGCAATGGTGCAGTAGTAATGATCTCGGTGGTGCAGTAGTGATGGCCTCGTTGTTGCAACAGTGATGACTTTAGTAGCAGTGATGATGATCTCAAGAATGACGAAGAAGAGGATTTGTGTCTTGGTCTTGGAGTGGCTAAATAGGTCAATGGTCATGGTCTCGGTATTCGTCAATTTGATCTCTATAAGAAGAATTTGCGCGGGCTTTCCTCCCAAAGAGTGAGAGGTTTTGGCCCTAGCAAAAAGCCAACATCTTGTGTTCTTGTCTCTTTTGTTTTGGTAACTATTTGTTGAAAGAAGAAAACACACTCTAATAATAACAATAGAAAAGATTGTGCTAATAAGAAAAAGTAAAAACTACCTCACAAATAATTATCATCGTGAGAAGAATCATATTAACCTGATTGCCCTAGATTCTTCAACATGGTATCAGAGCTAAGGTGTTGAATTCAAAGGAAGGGAATAAAAGAGACGCTCAAGGATCAGAGCAAGTTGAAGGTTATCAAAGAAAAGGATCAAGTTCTACATCAAATAAATTGAAGAATCATGCAACAAGGGCTTTTGTCCCTATAATCAAGGAAACAGTCTACAACAGCAAGACAACTCAATACTACAATGGGACTGGTTTGGATCCTTATCTAAAAGATTCTCGGGTAATTTCATGACAATAATCTCGATGCTATGCTATTGGGATCTCAGTGTCCCCCTAATACTAATTAATAGGTCTCGGTACTATAAGGTGATGACCATAGCAAGTGACATCGATGCTATATGGTTCTATAAGATGTTGCAACTTCAATAGAATGCTACAAGGTTCCATAACCCACTTGTGTGATAGCAATACAGTGTCATCTCAAGCAAATCAACAATTTGTTAATCATGAAGTATCTTGAAGGCAAGAAGGCAAGCCTCCTATCAATACTACAAGGATCTCATACGGAGCAAGCATTAATGCATCTGCTTCAACCACTTTCAAGATAATCAAGGTGAAGATTTCATCTTCACTTGCCAAGTATCTTTCATTCTATAATCAAGTTTGGTTAAATGACCTCGTGTTTGCAAGGAGATCTATAAATTAGTTGGGTCATCGAAATTTCTTGCATAAGAAAGGAGGATAGATATAGTCTCCAAAAGAGAAGTCATTGATATCTATGGAAAAGTCTTTGAAGGTCAAGCATTATTTGAATGCATGGAAAAGGATAAAGGACTCATAGGATTCTTATGAAATCAGTCAAAGGTCTTCTCATCCCTATGTAGTAGAGGAGACATCGAAGAGATATATGAAATGCTAGAAGATATATTCTTTGAAAATGCAGTAAAGAAGGTCATATGATATATCATTTAGACCTGATCCACACAAAATTGAAGGTATCAAAGAACGAAGGGATATCTTTATAAGATCTCAATTGGGAGATCTGGGAGAGATGATAAGAAGATAATCATCATTGTTCTTAAATGCACTAAAGTTACCTCATTCGACAACTTGTAGTCTCTATGCTAGATAGAAAAAGATAAGTTTAGGGAAAAAGTGTTGAAAGTTAAAGGACTCAAACATTTACAGAAAGGAAAGGAAAGTTTTGTAATCAAACAAGACAGAACAGTATACCTATGATTCAATGTTATGGAAAGGAAGCTCATACAACCGGAAAGATGGAAGAAGCTGAAGAAAAGGGCCAAGGAAAGAGGGAGTAACAAATCTCTACTATGATTGAGATGGTATCCCTCACAAAAGGGTCTTATCATAAGCTCCTAAATCTTTTGTTATAGATATGACCATGATAAATAATAAGATGCATCGTAGCATCATGGAAGCATTAGAAACAAGAGCTCGTAACATCACCATGGGAATCATGAAGGATAGAAGGAACAAAATCCATGGCAGTCAAACATGAAGGATATAGTTGTTGGGACCCTCATTGGACATTCAAGGAAAGGATGAAGTCATCCAGGACAAGGCTCATCATACATCAAGTCAAAAAGGAAACATTTGCCAGATGGGGATATGCAAGATTCTTTGATGGAATCCTCATCAAAGAGTTCACTAATCTAGAGAGGAAGCAAGTGTTTCATCAGAAACTCCAACTTGTGGAATTCATGGATGATGGTATGATGACATGAGAAATGAAGTAGATCAAGGGGTTGAAGATCTTTTCAATCAAGGAAGCTGCTGAAAGAAGCATAGATGACCTAAAGGTAAAATGAGGTATGTATGCTTGCATTTAATATTATAAAGTCATGTCGTATGGTTGCAGGTAACATGGATCACTACTTCTATCCTGAGAAGTATGATCAAGGGAAAAAGGATCTCCTCCTCTGAAAGGATGCAGAAAGGCATAAGTCACACTAGATGAAATCAACATAATATGTCCTCATATGAAGTATGAGGTGGTTGACTACAATTAAGGAACTCTGATTGGAAGCTCCTGGGAATGGAATGTGTAAGAAAGGAAGAGATCGTGAGATATGCAACCATGATGAAGGCAATCAACATCCAAAAGACCAAAAAGATTTGACTAGGAAATCTCCCGGAAAGATATGAAGACTCTGATGAAAGTCTGAAAAAGATGGAGACCCTTGACAATGAATATCTTTGGGAGATGTGTCAACGTGAATGCAGGATGTTGATGTTGATTTTTGGTAGCATCGAATGTGATCTAGCCTTGAAATTTGGTGGAGAGGCTAAAGCACATAAGATCTACAAGACCCAGAAATCGTTTGGAGAAATTCCACCCAGATGAGGAGTTATTAAAATAATTAACATTTTTAATAGGTTCCTAAGTCTAAATTTAGGAAAATTAAAATATTAATCGGTATTAATAAGGATAAGGGTGAGAAGCTTCTAAGAAACAAGGATCAAGTCTGTTTTAATCTTAGCCGTTGATTAGAGACTTAATCTCGGTCGTTGATTCATCAACAGGAAAAGCATAAGAGAAGACTTGAGGATCATTTGGAGACACACCGGCAGATACTCACTATCTCAAGGAAATTGATTCTCAAAGAGAAGGAGATCGATTTCAGAGGGAGAGTTGCAAGTTGGAGGAAGAGGAGGGCATCAACAGCAGTCAATGACTAAGGAGAAGGTGACGCAGGGACATTGAGAGACAGCGCAGAGGGAGACGCACTCCAGAGGAGATGCAGCCCTCACGCAGGCTGGCGCAGAAGGATGCAGAGCCACGTTGAGTGATGCAGAAGTGACACAAAAGTGGGAGAATGGTCTCCAAGGTGTCAGAAAGTTTCCAGGGGAAAGTCTCAAGTGTTTTCTCTCAATTTCTCTGTAAAATCATTCCTTGTAAAAGATTTTACATTCCTTGTAAAAGAGATTATTGTTGAAGATTAATAAAACCCTCATCTGCTACACCGGTTTTCCCACATTAGGTTTTTCCTTGGACAATTGCCCAAAAAAAACTATGTTGATGTGATTGGTTTTGTGTATGTATTTTCTCTGTGTAATTATGTGATAATTGCGGTAGAATTTATTTTAATATTTGTTGAAGGGATTTCATAAATAACTTATTGTGAAGAATAAGTAGGTGAAATAAATCAGTAGTTGCAGTAGAATTTCAAGTTAGAAATTTTCACAGCTGATACCTAGAGGAAGATGTCATGATGAAGAGCCATCTCAAAAGGTACTATTTGACTTAATGTTATAGTTTGATTTTTCTTGAATAATGTCTGGATGCAATCATGCAGGGCTACTTTAACAATAGTTATGTGCAAGTACAACTAGCATTCATGTGGTGGATGGAAATTCCTGAAAGAGGCATGATGAGAAAGAAGTAATCTTATGGCGAAGGTTCCAGATATGTATCAAGAAGGCCACTTTCCATGAAGAAAGGAATGACATGACAAACTAAGAAGGAAAGTGATCGATGGTTGATGCACTACAAGGAAGAAGCACGACTTAATTTTATGACATCAAGGAAAGAAATTGATCAAAGAACTGAAGGACCCTCAAAGAAGAAGCTATTGACGAAAAAGGAGAGTCCCTAGTTGAGAGGGAGCTCTGACAAGTCCCTAGTCAGAGGGAGCTTGGGTACATTCCTTTATAGGAATGGGCATATCTTCCCTAATTAAAAGGGAGAGATAGACACAACATTCTTGTCTTCACTTAAGAAGAAAGAATGGAGGAATGGGTAATCATCTAGCATCTGATGCTCTTTGAGGATGTGTTGGGCATCCAAGATAAGAGTAGGCAAGAGGACTGGTATTCTTTGAGGGCTAGGAACCCAAGACAAGAATGGTCCTAGAAGGTCATACTCAGTGAACACCCGACTGGGTATGTTCCTTGAGAGACAATGATGAAGGTGTCTATAGTCATTGGTCTTGCCAACATTGTGCTCTAATCTAATGAGAGATAGAGATGTCAGTCAAGGCCTTGTTGTGGAAACAATGTTGGTTACTATGATGCTATAGAAATGTGATTACTAATCCGATTTTTCTTATGAGAAATTATTCAGATTGAGAATGACCAAGTACATTTTGAATACCTCCCTAGTTAAGAGGGAGTGTTGAAGAAAGTGTAACTAGGTTCAGCCTTCATAATGACATATAATTATGACTGACGTAAATGATGTAATAAAGAGAACAAAATTATTATTGTAAACTTGCTTCATGGGTTTCATGAGCAAGTGATTTTAGGATAATAGGATTTGTCATTTAGAGTCTAGAATTAATGTCATCTATGAAGAGCTCTTGTTGAGCTTATGTTTAATGTATACAAGTCTATAGAAATGTCTAGAAGCCCTCGAAAGACAAGAACAGTCCCTCTTGAAGAAGTTTGCCTCCAAACAATAACAAAAAAAGTCTTGTCGGCTCAGCGATGAAGACACACCCATTCAACATGACATGTCGGCTCAAGTGTAGAGGCAAACCACTATTTATATGCTGCTAGGGTCACCACAGAAGGCGTAGAATTCGAACAAGCATCTATGTGTTTTTCGGATGGGTACCATAGAGATGAAGTATCAGCCTCCTCATAGTCTCAGTGATCACAGTCTCAGTGATCACAGTCTCGGCCTACCAATATAGTGATCACAGAAGCAGCCTCGAATACCACAGAAAAGGGCTCGGACTTGTCTCCTTGCAATCTCGGCATATTTGTGATGAGGAGGATCTCGGTGATCCCACAATAACACACTCTGTCTTGGCATACATTCTAGATGCAGTCATAATCTCAGCATAGATTTAATCATGGTCTCAGCATAGATATAGTCATGATCTTGAATCTAGGTGCAGCTCTTATATATATACATACATATCTCAATATAGAAATCTTGTTGTTATGGTGAAGATCTCAGTGAAGGTGCAGCAATGGTGCAACAGTAATGATCTCAGTGGTGCAGTGGTGATGGCCTCGGTATTGCAGTAATGATGACTTCAGTAGCAGTGATGATGATCTCAGCAATGACGAAGAAGAGGATTGGTGTCTTGGTCTTGAAGTGGCTAAATAGTTCAAGGGTCATGGTCTTGGTATTCGTCAATTTAATCTCTATAAGAAGAATTTGCGCGGGTTTTCCTCTCAAAGAGTGAGAGGTTTTGGCCCTGGCATAAAGCCAACATCTTTTGTTCTTGTCTCTTTTGTTTTGGTAACTATTTGATGAAGGAAGAAAACACGCTCTAATAATAACAATAGAAGATTGTGCTAATAAAAAAAAGTAAAAAGTAAATCACAAATAGTTATCATCGTGAGAAGAATCATATTAACCCGACTGCCTTAGATTCTTCAACACTTTCTATTGAAAAAAAGGGTACCAAGGAGGTGTTTCCTAGTGCTTTTTGCCTTTGGCCTAGGAAAACACACAAGACACCTCTTTAGTGTGTGATTTATGAGTTATTAAAGTCATGTAACATTTAGTCACTTTATAAGGTACAAAAAGTACATAGTACATTATATTATTAAATTTATTTTATGTTTTTTAAAGTGACTTTATGTGGAAAAAGGTACAAGGTACAACAACTTAATAAAGTGACTAGGGAGGCTCGTTAATGAAGGGGGAGACATAAAAAGGGGGTCAATGGGAGATTAGAACTCCACCCTTGATCAAGGAGAGCTGAGATGTAAGCTCAACCCTTGAGCTTAGGGATAGGGTTCTCTCAACATAATGAGACTAAAAAGGGAAAAAGGCAAAGGAGAGCTCTCATTCTTCGTGTGCATTTGTTGGAGAAGAGGAGAAGAGCAAGATGAGTGAACGATGAGATAGCTTTGCTAAGGAGAGAAACTACAGCAAGAAGTCACCAAATAAGTCGAGTTTCCTAGCAGAAAAAAGTGGCACGCATTTCCAGGTTGAGGAAGCCACACACAGCTTGAGTTTCCAGCATTGAAATGAACGAAAATCCTGCACAAAAATTAAGGAGACACAGGCCCGCTTTTGAGGATAAAAATCAGGGTCTGAGGCTTGAAATTCGCACCTGAGACAAAGCTGTCAGTGGCACACAAACCGAGGAAGTCAGAGTATTAATTGCAAAGTTGCTTGTGCATGATTTTCAGAGAAAAAATTGCAAGATTGTTGCACACATTTCAAGGAGCTGAGAGGATATCTGTGGCATGAAAAACAAGGAAACTTTCCTAGTCTGTCATCCAGTGTTTGAAGGAAGAAAAAGGAGTAGACAGTGGCACAATTTCCCAAATCTGAAGTATTGAGCAATGGCACATTTTTCCAGACATTCAAGTCTGTCAATGGCACAAGTTTCAAGGGAAAAGATAAGTACTTTGATGTGTAATTAATGCTATGTAAATTGTCTGAGAAAAGCAAATAAAATCCTCCTTAAAACTGGTTTTCCTCTTGTGAGTTTTTCCAAAGTCTGAGATTGACCAAAAATATCAATGCACAAATTTAAGTGTGTGCATGCTTGTGTATATTATCAACTGAAAATTGAAAGTGAATGTAGTGGTAGCCTAGCAGTGTTTCAATTTCAATTTCTATTTCAAGTTTAAATACGCAATCAACTATGGTGTTGGCCATTGAACTAATATGCACAACAAACTAAAACCAGCGGGGATACAACAGACCTGAAATTTTCTCCACTTTCTTTTTCTTTTAGCTGCATCAACCTCCCAGGGTGCATTTCTAGGCCCTACACAAGGTATGAGGATGTGTTAATGCCAAATCCCAATGAACCAATGGTCAGTGGACCCAAAGAAGGGAGGTGGAATAAGGGTTTGTAATGTAAGATGGAAAGTGGTAAGTATGGAATGGGTATGGATGGGGCTACGCTATCTCAATCATGGTTTCCCAAGTTGTGCCCCTTCCTAAAGCCAAGGGCCCTTAGGGGAGATCCCACTAGACTAGGATTGAAAATTAACACCCCATTTAAGATGAGGGAACAAGACCATGGCCAAGACCCTTCTTTCTTCCAACTTTGATCCGAATTGGCTCATTATATTGTTTGTCATCCATCTCGATGCATTTGGAGTGGAAAAAGTGGAGAAATCAGCGCATGGGACCGTTTTTACCGATGGGACCCAATTTGGCAAAACAGGGTCTGAAACCTTCCGGGAGAGTTTTGAAGCATCAAATGATGTTTTTTGGGGGTAAAACTTTGTCACTTTAGCACCGCAACTTTTCATGCTATTCTACACACAAAACCTTTCCAACGGCGCAAGAAGCACGTCAATCGGAGTCCGTATGCAAAAGTTATGTCACTCAGAAGTTGACCTTCATGTTTTCACACCTATAGTTCGGGAGGATGCCGCGTCAACCCCCATTATTTATGGAAAATGGGCTAGCCACGTGTTTGTGATGTAAAAGACTCTAGAAGAGTCTATTTTGTAACTCTAGTTAAGAGTTGATGTAGTCAAAATTAACCACTAGTAGGCTATCAGGTTGTGTTATAACCAGATCACTAGGAGGGAGAGGCATTCCATTCTTTCGAGAGTATTTTGTTCCATAGTTAAGCAAAGATAGCGAGAAGAGATAGGAGGTAGAGCACACACAGAGGATTTGTGCACTATAGCAGCCCACGGGCCACAAGCATTACTTCTTTGTACCTGCAGCCATATCTCCAGACAGAGAAAGAGAGCGAAGCGGCCTCACCTTCCAGTTGGGTTTTTTCCCGAAAGGGTTTCCAAAAGAGCATATCTTGTGTCTTGTGTGTGTGTGTGCTTCTTTTGTCGTTCTCTACTTTTCTGCATAATTTCCATTCTCATGCATGCACTAATCACAGTTAAATCCACAGATCTTAAAGTTTAATATAATATTATTAGATCTGTGTGATGAATTGTCCTGTGGAATATCCACGCCAGATTACAAATCATTTGGTATCAGAGCAAGTTTCTTTGGGTCTTTGTCGATATTTGCAGGGGATCTAGGTTGGTGGGGTCGAAAATCGTAAAACCCTAATCATGGTCAACAAATTTGTAAATGAACCTCATGACCCTACAAAGGTGATGTTTTCACTGCTCGAACAGCAAGTCGCAAATATCAACCGCAATGTAAACCTCCTCATGGCGGCCCTAAGTAATAAGTTGGGGATATTTGGAGAAGACAGTGGTTTGAATGCAAAGGAAAAATTAGAATGGGGATCAAAAGATCAGGGAGAAACAAACAACTAGTCAAAAAAAGAACCCAAAAAAGATCAACCCAGTTTGAGTGTCATGAACCAATCGCAGTCGTTGTTTAAAATGGAAACAAAAGTCGATATCAAGTCATACCACGGCGAGATCAACGCTCTGAAGTTGAACCACTAGTTGCAGCAACTGGAAGTTTAGTTCAGTGTCCATCAAATCGAGGAAGGGCAAAAGATCTCATTCACACGGCTAAAATTAGAGGGCCATGCACTGACTTGGTGGGAGAACCGCATGGAAATGCTAAGGTTGGAAGGAGAACCTCCAATGACTTAGTGGGATGATTTCAAAACCCTCATTAAGTCACAGATTTATCCCCTTGGGTACGTGGAGGACCAATGGATCCTATGGCATTACTTCAGGCAAAAGATGGCTATAATGTTGGGTATCTCTCCAAAGAACCCAGATGTACTCCTCAAGTATTTGGGGGGTCTGCACCGCCATCTGCATGAGGAAGTGATGTTGTTCAAGCCCAAATCAGTGGACGAGGCTTGTGTACAGGCACAATACCTCGAGAACATAGGCCTAAAATGAGCGAATCAAGTGGAGCGAAGCAGAAGGAGCAACAAGAAGCTTCTAACGAGTGGAAGAAGAAGCAAAAAGGGGGAAAAGATACAAAGATAGCAAGCACAACACACCAGTGCAAAGATCCTAACAACCACTGCAACATTGATGGCCATACAAAGGAGAAGTGTTGGAAGTTACATACAAAGCTAATCCCGAAGAACAAGAATAAAGATATTAAGAAGAAGAATGTCATGGCCACTGATTCGAGCAACCAAGTTGAAAGTAGCTCAGGCATGGATGAGAAGATCATTTGTACATTGGTGTAGAAGGAGGTGAATCTGAGTAGCCTTCGGCATCAGGAAGAGAAAGAAATGACCAAACTCTTCCATATAAAGATATAGGTCAAGAAGACAAATATTGATGCTCTGCTTGACTCAAGATCGCTGGTGAATCTGCTTGCAGCAGCGCTGGTCAAGAAGTTGGGGTTGGAAGTTCGCGATCATCCAAACCCATATCCACTGGGATGGGTAAATAAGGATGCAAAGCTGAAGGTAACAAAACAGTGTAAAATTAGATTTTCTATCAGTGCTGATTTTATTGATGAAGTAGATCTAGATGTGGTTCCCCTTGATGTATGTGGAGTCGCATTTGGGAGTCCATACGTGTACATGTGTGATGCAATATTCATGAGGAGAGCTAACCAGTACCGACTCATCAAGGATGGAAAATCGTTTATCATCAACAAGCACAAAGGCAAGTCGAAAATTTCACTGGTAAGTGCCAACCAAGCCAAGAAATTGATCAGTTCCAAAAAGAAGTATGCTTTATTGTTTTTAAGAGAAAGTCAGTCTAAAGAGGAGTCAATAAGAGGCAAGGCATCCTTAGAGGGGTGTACTAAGAAACAGAAACAACAATTGGAGGAGTGGTTACATGCATCCAAGGATGTGTTCCGAGAGCCTAAAGGGTTACCACCTAAGAGACAAGTGGAGATCCAGCTATTGCCAGACTCCTCATTGCCAAATATTGGGTTGTACAGGCAGTCTGTTATAGAAGCAAGTGAGGTGAAGAAACAATTGCAACAACTGCTTGAACAGAGTGTCCTTCGACCGAGCACATCACCATGCGGGTCACCCATCATCATTGTGCCAAAGAAGGACAGGACTTGGTGGATGTTTATAGATTACAGGACGTTGAATAAAATCATGCTTAAGAACAGATACCCTCTGCCCACGACAGACGATCTGCTAGATCAGCTGCAACAGGCAAAGTACTTCACCAAGCTAGACTTTAAGTCTGGATATCACCAGGTTCGACTCAAAGAAGAAGATGCATGGAAGATCGCCTTCAAAATCAGGCAAGGTTTGTATGTGTGGTTAGTTATGCCATTTGGCCTATGCAATGCACCAGCTACATTTATGAGATTAATGAATGATGTATTGCACCCTTTTATAGATTCATTTATTATTGTGTATTTGGATGATATACTGGTATATAGTGCTACCTGGAAGGAGCATATGTCACATTTGACGCAGGTGCTGGAAACACTAAAGAAGCACCCGTTGCTAGCAAATCTCAAGAAGTGTGAGTTTGTGTAGCAGCGTTTGGTGTATCTGGGGTATGTGATTGGTGGAGGAGAACTGAAGATAGATCCTTCTAAGATGGAGGCCATCATGAAATGGTCGGTGCCTACTAATGTTTATGAGGTCAGGAGTTTCATTGGAGCAGCATAGTACCTAAGGAAATTCATAACCTCATTTTCAGCAGTGGTAGCACTGCTCCACGCCATAATAGCAAGTAGCAAGAGTTTCCAGTGGGGAAAAGGTCAGCAAAAGGCTTTTGAGGAGCTAAAGAAGAAGAGATGAGTCAAGCACCAGTTCTGGAATTAACAAACTTGTAGGGGCCTTTTGAAGTGGAGACAGATGTGAGTGGGTATGCTATGGGAGTTTTTTTGATGCAACAAGGAAGGTCTGTATGTTACCATTCTGAAATATTTCATGGGGCAGTTCTTAACTACCCTGTCTACGATAAGGAGCTTTATGCCATGGTGCAAGTTGTGAAGAAGTGGAAGCACTATCTGATGGGAAAGGAGACAGTAATCCCCACAGGTCACCAGTCATTACAGTACTTGCAGGCCTAGAGTAAGCTACAACAGACCAGGCATTACAAGTGGATGGGGTTTTTACAGCAGTTTCATTTGGTGATCAAGTATAAGAAGGGCAGCACAAACAAGTTTCCTGATATGCTTTCAAGGCCACCCACATCAAAGATTACATCTTTGGGGACTCTTATGCACATGGAGCCATTCACCCATGATGCATATAGAGGCATATTCAGAAGATGAGGACTTCAAGGAGGTGTATCAATAGTTGCAGAGTCAGAGTCATGTGCACGATGGCGACAGCACCGTTGACTACCATCTCCAGGATGGGTTACTCTACAGGCTAGATAAGCTATGTGTTCCTAAAGGTGAGCGTTTACAACTGATTAGAGAGGCTCACACCTCCAATGTTGCAGGGCATTTTGGTGTAGGGAAAAAAGTGGCTAACTTGCAGAGGCATGTGTATTGGCCCAAGATGCAAGAGCAAGTAGCTAGGTTCATAAGAGGATGTTTACTTTGTTGTACCAGCAAGCCTAGCAACAGGAACCATGGTCTATACCATCCCTTACCTGTAGCTACTCATCCTTGGGAAAGCATTTCCATGGACTTTGTGGGAGATTTACCGACAACTAGCAAGGGACATGACTACCTGTTCGTGGTAGTTTACAGGTTCATCAAGATATGTGTTTTGATGCCCGGTAAAAAGACAATCATTGTACAAGATGCAACAAACTTGTTCTTTGGACAGGTTTGGGTGCACTTTGGGATACGAAGGAGCATCATTTCAGACAAGGAAACAAGATTTCTCAGTGCATTCTGGACTACATTGTGGGAGAAGATGGACACAAAGTTGAAGAGATCTATAGCATTCCATCCACAAACAGATGGGCAGACAAAAGTAGTCAGCAGGACTTTGGTGCAAATTCTAAGGGGATACAACCAGAAGCATCTAAAGACCTAGGATGAAAATCTGGTATATATACAGCATTCTTATAATAGAGCAATCCACACTTCTACAGGAAAGTCCACATTTGAGACTTGTTTTGGATATTTGCCACCTTCACCTTTAGATATTGCATATGGGAAGCAAGGACGAGTGAGGGAAGATCTTACAGGAGATGCTTTGAAGGTCGAAAAAATTATAGAGAAGATCACAGGGGAAGTATAAGGCCAAGCATGATCAACATAGAACAAAGAAATCATTCAAGGTGGGAGACAGAGTATGGCTACAGTTGAACAAGGAGAGGCTATAGGGGCATGGTAAGAAAATCAAGGCTCTAAGATATGGTCCCTTTGAGATACTGGAAAAGGTGGGTGATAATGCCTATCGACTCAGTTTACCACCATATATGCACATTTACTCAGTTGTGAATCTAGAGAATTTGAAACTCTATGAGTCTTCCATGCTAGATCAGGAAGAAATACAGGTCCTACCTTCTGTGGAGGATTTGGCACTAGACGCTCAGGTAGACTTGACAGAAGATACAGTTTTGCAGAAGAGGTCCAGAACTACAAGACAGGGGCAGCATGACCTTTGGCAAATCGGGTTGAAGGGACAACTTCTAGGCAAAGCTAAATGGTACATTCAGTAAAAGCTTTTGGGGGCCAAAAGCCTCCCAAAATGAGGAGGTGTGATCTGAATTGGATCATTATATTGTTTGTCATCCATCTCGATGCATTTGGAGTGGAAAAAGTGGAGGAATAAGCTCATGGGACCGTTTTTACTGGTGAGACCCAGTGACGAAACAAAGTCTGAAACCTTCCGAGAGCGTTTTGAGGCATCAAACAACATTTTTTGGGAGGTAAAACTTTGTTGCTCTGGCGCAGTACCTTTTTTGTTATTCTAAACAGAGAGACCTTTCCAACGGCGCAGGAAGCACATCAACCAGAGTCCGTATGCAGAAGCTATGCCACTCAGAAGTTGACCTTCCTGTTTTCACACCTATAGTTCAGGAGGATACCACGTCAACCCCCATTATTTATGGAAAGTGAGCTACCCACATGTTTGTGATGTAAAAGACTCTAGAAGAGTCAATTTTGTAACTCTAGTTAAGAGTTGATGTAGTCAAAATTAAACACCAGTAGGCTATCGAGTTGTGTTATCACCGGGCCACTAGGAGGAAGAGGCATTCCATTCTTTCGAGAGCATTTTGTTCCATAGCTAAGCAAAGATAGCAAGGACTTGTGCACTGTAGCAGCCCACAAGCCACTAGCATTACTTCTCTGTACCTACAGCCATACTTCCAGACAGAGAAAGAGAGCGAAGTGGCCTCACCTTCCAGCGAGGTTTTCTCCCAAAAAGGTTTCCAAGAGATCATATCTTCTGTCTTGTGTGTGTGTGTGTGCTTATTTTGTCATTCTCTACTTTTCTACATAATTTCCATTCTCATGCATGCACTAGTTATAGTTAAATCCACGGATCTTAAAGTTTAATAACCTGTAATAGTGTAGAATTTTCATAGTTCTAATATAATATTATTAGATTTGTTGTGAGGAACTGTCCAGTGGAATATCCACGACAGTTTACGGATCAAACTTACTCCATAATTCATGTTAGGACGCCCAAATACAAACAAGCATAAACACCCAATTGAAAAATGAGTGAAGTACCTTTTGATCAAAAGCCCGCCTTCCAACATGTGCTCTTGATAAATGGTCAAGGAAACATAGGACTAATGCAGGTGACGGAGATATGAATGGGACATCACATCGGCTACAAAGTGGCTCTCAGGGGCTGATGGCTGCTAACTGGAAGAGATGAATAAGAAAAAGCTTCTCCTAGGGGTCACCCACTTTCAGTGGTTAACAAACCCTAGTCGAATAAAGAGTTATCTATTCCCGATGGTCACATCCTTTTGCTTGACCCACCTCTCAAAATACTACTTATATAGTATTTATACTTCACATTTTTATGAACTTGTATCATATTCAATACAGTATTATTCCTTTAGTGATTTCTTGTTTTATTTACATTGGTTGATTTTAGTTATCAAACAGTATTGTTTGTAACAGATTTCACCTCAAGACCTCTAGCAGTCATCCACAATTTGGCTTCAATGCGTTTATAGAAGCTTTTTCACATTTTCTAAAATTTACATGCATCAACAGTGAACACGAAGCAATCTTAGAGAACTTGGCATATAACCAGTTGGATGGAGAGTTATGACATTATTTACTGAAGGATGGAATTTTGTGCAAGTTAAAGATCATTTGTGTTCCCCAGGGAAACTGCATAATACAATTATTGTGCAAGCAAAATGACTCTATCCTTAAAGGTTCATCTACATTGTTTTTGATGTACCCAATGACAATTGGCCTGCAACTTAAAAGGTCAAAATCCACAACAACGAAATACTTGCACATATAATGGAAACATATAAGTTCCTTTTCACTCTAACTTTAAATAAAACTAGACCAAACAGTTCTGTGAAAATAAAAGTGTCCTCTCCACCAGCTTATCTCTACAGTGAAGAAGCAACCCACTGTCGATGCAAGAAAGTCTAATATGTAAATTCAAAGTATGTTTTTTTATTACCCAAGGCAAACCAAGTATCTATTTGATATTTTCTTAGGATAAACACATGTTGGCTTTTATCATATGTGTCTCTATGTCTATTAAAATGCTTATATGTTAATAGCCTTATTCTCACAAACAACAAGTCCTCACTATGACTCACTATAGTCATCTTGAACATGTAAAACTTCGCTCAAAAGCATTCCTTGCACTGGATATTTTATCTCTGCATTTCCCTGATATCCCTGTTATTTTTAAAATACCAAGAGAGATTACATGACATAAATATCATTAACATGGGAGTTGCGGATATAAAAAGAAACTTACCCACTTACTTGTCAGTGAACTTGCAGAGATATAAAAGAAAGTAGCTTTAGCTTCCCCTGCAATAGCTTTCCCAATCATGGTTTTCCCAGTGCCCTAACAGCATATTAGAACGCGCTTTGTTAAAAAACACAAGGAAATACACAGTCCAAAACGTGATTCCATTTTCTTTTTGAAACAACTTACAGGAGGGCCAAATAGAAGAAGCCCTTTGCCAGGAGAGCGACAGCCTTTAAAGATATCCGGCCGCAAAAGAGGCCATATAACCATTTCTGTCACACACTTTTTGGCATGCTCTAGACCGGCTTCAGTAGAATTATGAAAAAAATCAATAGTAAATTTGAATTTGCATAGAAAATTGGAAAATATTAAACAGTGACAACAAAAATAATCAGTTTATAGAACTCTGTAGGGTTATACAGCTAACCAATATCTTCCCACCGAACATTGGGATCCTGGTCCATTATCTCATTGCTAACATGCTCTATAAGACGGGGTTCAAGGTTCCGTAATTTGTCAGGAAGCTCACCATCAGGACCCACAAGCATCTCTAGACTGAAAAGGCAAAAAAACATTGAAATTGTGGATTGTCAAATGCTGTGCTTTTTGGAAAAAACATCTAGATGGTCATTTTGATAATTTAGCACAGTTAAAACATCTAATGCGAAAAAAAGCACCGGATATAAAAGCATGGGTATATAAAGTTTCAAAAATTAAAAGAAATATGGAATGGCAAACAGCTTGATTAGCTTCCAAATGATATGGTAACTGTGAATATGAAATTATTGGCAGCACTGTAAGGAATTTGAATGGAAAACCTATTCCATGAAGGTGTTGACTGAAAATAATTGAATTTCAAAGTCCTGGAGGGAAGTGCACCATCATGAATGTAATTCTTTTCTAAGACATGGATCCCAATACCTAAGATACTCATCACCCAACATTTAATCCCTACACAGTGGAAATTATAGCTAGGTACCTTCACCAAACCTTTCAAGATGATATGCCTAACAAGCATAGTTCTTTCCACCCAAAACTGCATAGTATAAAGCAGATTCTACCCGGTTTTCAGTACCTTTTTAACTTGAAAGCAGCAACCGGGTTAAAATATCTGATTGAAAATCAGCAAATCAAACTTTCTTAAAGACGGAAATATTACCTTGAACACAGACTAAATCCAACTAAAGTTTTAGCTCTTTATAACTGTTGCAGCTGCAGCATGGGCAAAATATTACATATATAGGAAAAGTTGGAATCTGCTATCAGATTTTGACCAGATTTTAGATGTTGTTCAAAAGTTGAAAGTGAATCACTTTTCAATAAGTGGGATCTATAGGAAAAGTGTATAGCTAAAGAGAAATCATGTTTCATATGTGTAAAGCCAAACTATCTTGCTAGATAGTTTTCTATGAAGAAAGAAACAGTTAATACCCTGTTAAAGAAGCAACAAAAGAGTAGACTGGCCTTTGTACCTGTTGAGGCAGTGGGCACAAAGCAACTAGAACTGCTGGAATATTTAACTTGAAATACTTGTGCCAGGTGCAAGAATGTGTACGTTGCTGAAGTTTAAAATTCACATGAATGCGATGAAGATAGATTAGTTGTCAGCTTTATAGGAGGTCGAAGATATCTAATTGCAAGGAAAGACGTGGTTGGAGAACCAATAACTACAGTTCTTTTGAGTACTCAGATTTTTTCACTCTATCTTAAAAGGAAACAAACAATGATTATATGGTGATGAAGATTCCCAACATATTTGCCCAAGGGCCGTAAGAAAGATTTACAGCCATCACTAACCATCCATTGAAGAAATTTGGGAAGGAACCCAACCAAGTGCGATAAATGATAATCAATGACAGAACTTAAATATTTTTTAAATGTTGCCTAGTAATTTTACGAGTAACATGTGAGTTCATAGAGATGTGGAATGGATCATACTATAAGGTGCCACTACTTATCTACATGTTGCCCTAAAAGTTGATTAATGCAGAAAAATACAATAGCAAAGTGATGAATCTTTGGATAATAATGTATTCATTATTTAAGTTTTCCTTCTGAAATGTCATTATGATGGAAAGAAATTAATTAAGGTTGTAGTAAGCAAAATTCTGCAGGGCTCATCCATTTACACATTTAATGCATGTCAGTGGGTATCAAATCTGGTCATTCGTGAGGCCGAAGGATTGAAGGAAAAAATTATGCCTAAACAAGACTAAACCTTTTAGTCGTTCCAAAACATACCATAATGTAATGAATCCACCTTAAGTTATAGCCCATCTCCTTGCATAAAGTAATGCCTATTGAAATCCTTCCATTGCTATGTAGATAAGATATTTTGTTGGTACAAAAGCAACAGAATATAAAGAGATATAAGAGAGAAAATGTTGGAAAGATTGAGAGGGGGATGAATCAGTATTTCACTTCAATCAGTGAATTTTAATTACTAGGAATTACTGACATTGATTTTGCACAAAAACAAGAGTTTATGAAACTGCAATCCATGGAGACCACAAGATTTCTTGCCCAATTTTCTCTTATTTTTATGTTTGCACTTAGGAGATGTGGGTTCAAAGGTCCCACATGAATTTTGGGATTAAGTGGGGGCCCAAACATTAGGAAGGAAGGGAAATATTGCAGCTCTAGTGGAGCGTGGGGACCACCCCATGGAGAATTACAGCCCACATGTGGAAGACACTCTCACTGGAACGAAGTTGGTGGGGAAAGTTGAGCTGGGCCCACATGGGCATCTTGCAGGCTCTTTAATAAATAGAGCAAGAGGCACTCGTTTTGAGCATTCCTTCATCTATTCAAAAATTGTCTTTGACATAACACGCTTGAGCTGAAGCCAAGTATACAATGTTGTTTAGCACACGAGTGTTTTTGAATGGAGATCTCAACCCTTGCTTCGGTGGACTTCGAGTGTCAACCCAAGAAGGGAGTCCTACTTATACCAGTTCATACTAGCAGCAAGGAGTGCGAGTTTGTGGATAGAATTGGCAGCAACAATACAGACACTGTGCTTGGAGGAGGCACACTTGGAGGTTGTGGAGTGAAGGGAGTTAGGGGCTGAAACTTGAGGTGAAGTCTGAGGAAATGTTGTGGTGCTTTTCCAACATTTTGGCAGAGCAGCAAACACAGCATTTGCTACAGGTTACATCTTCTGCTTGTGGAGGAGGGTCAAGCATTTGTGGGTCAATTGTGAGTGTCAAAACCAGAACAAACCCTTTCTGGGTTTTGCTGGGTTTATTGAAGAAAGGCCAAGATTAATTTGGCAGAATTTTATGGGCAGATTTGAGGGGTCAAACAAGGGTCCCAAATCCGTCAACAGCTAGAGGAGCTAGGGGAAAATTGGGCCGAAATTCCAAGGTCAACATTTGGCCAATTCCTTCATGGGTTTTTGTGGGTTATTGGCGGAGAGGCTGGGGTTAATTTCCTGGAATTTTCTGAGCACCCGACAAGGCCCTAGCAGTAGTTCTTTGCAGCCAACAACATATTTTCTTGGTAGTTTCAGCCAATGTTGCGAACATCGGCATCAGGATAAAATCGGCAAGGGTCCAGGAAACTAAAAAACCATAAAAATCAAGAAAATATCAGTGAAAACTGGCAAACATCAACAAAATCAAGAGACCATCAAATTATCGGTAAAATCGACAAATATCGGCTAGACCAAACAATCATGATTTCGAGACAAAATCGGGATGTTATCGAGATGTTCACAACATTGGTTTCAGTGCAGAGCTAGGAGAGAGCAGCAGCAGATTTGAGAGGGATTTCTTATTGTTCATTTGGGCTTAGCAAGTTTGCCTTGAGCAAGCCCAGGTGCACTCTTTCCACCACCTCATTGTACCCTCTTCTTATTATAATAAAATGGCTCAGCAGCACAGATTTTGGTGAAATTTCATGGTCTGACTCATGTTTGATTTTCATGGTTTAATGTCTATGTTTGTTTTGTTATTTACTGTAAAAATTCCCTAGGAATATTACAAATTTGGAGTTTCCAGTACTCTGATGCAAGTCAAGAATTCCTCTGAAAACACTCAAAATGCTAATGTATTTTGAAGGGTAACAGCACTACATATCCAACGGACATTTTCTGCAGCCTAATGAGCTTTGATTATTCCCAGAGGATCATGTATTCTAAAGACTCCTCCACAAAGCAATAATTATTGATTTCATTGGCCTACATCAAGGAAAATCAAAATTTGAGAAGTTGTACAAGCCAATGGTAACTGGGTAGAGATGACAACCCTTGTCTGTTTTTCGTTCAGGCTAGTATCCAAAACCATGTCAAGTTGTTTGGTAGATTATCTTGAGGAGAACAATATTATTTGGTACAAACTTTGGCAAGATATGGGGATCCCTTGCAGCACCTCCAATTTTGGTAGCTCAAATGCTCATTTAAACATCAGTTTCCAATATGTATAATTGCTTGCATTGTTGCTTCCAAAAAATCTAGGGCATAGTTTGTCAAAAAACATAATCCATTTCCATCATTACAGTTTCTCCCTCATTAAAGGAATTGTCACTTAATTAACCCTATTTAGTTAACTCACTTTCTTCATCTAATTTGATGGTAAAAAGTCTGAATCTTAAGTGAAGTGCCCTAATAACCTACAGCCATAGGTTGACATAAACAAGATCTTAGGATCCTAATTGAATCTAGTGGCCTTACCTCTCCTCTTGAACTTCTCATGTCTTACCCTAGGGTTTCTCACTTTCCCTAAAACCAAATGCTGACTCCACTCTTCTCTTTCCCCTCTTACAGTTTGTGTATGTTCTCCAGTGGTCTTCCATCACTGCCCTTTGTGGTGGCATGAATCCATTTGATCACTACACTATGTTCGTCATACTGCACACTATTACAGAACTTATCAATTATTCAAGGCTAAAATTTTGAGTCTACTGTAATTTGATAGTACAAGGTTTGTTTTTGAATAAAGAAATTAGTTTAGAGGCTACCTAAAAGAGAAAAGGTATATATTCAAGATATGGACTTCAAAGAAAAGCAAATTATGGAAAGATGGGGCAAGCAACTTTACACAAGTGAAAATCTTAGTCAACAGCAACAGAAAATAAGAACACAGAAAATATGCTCCAACTGCGGCATGAAATGAAGAATAAAGATCCTGTCCATTTTCAACATTACAAAGATGTGCCTATTGATCCAAAAGATACATATTCAGAATATGTGATTATGAAAGAATATGTAACCAACCATCGTTTTGTTGATTCTTCTAAGCCATTATCCACATTTCCTGGTAGACGTGATGCTGTGGCAGCCCCACCACCAGCAACAATGGAACGTACAGGAGGAATAAAGTTGTTCCGCACACCTCTCCGAGACATCCCCAGTGACTTGGGCACAGTAGTACGCAGATTACCTCCACTATTACCACCACTAGAATATACTGGATTAACTGCTGCAGATGGAGAAACATTCGGAGAATAAGAAGCACCTCGTTTCTGCATGGTATCCATTGCCTGGTAAAAATACACCTCCTTTGATTGTTAACAAATATTTTAGATCTCATAGGGACCCTATCAAAATATGACAACATATATTGGAAACAAGGAAAACACAATAGTAAAAGCTTCCTGTCCAACAGTATTACAAAGAATCCATATCTATGTCCCAATACACTTGACTGTAGAAAATTATTTTCCGTCCAGTCTTCCATAGAACAATTATAATAATATAACTTTTAGTGCAGACAACTGAAATTCCAATAATCTGTTGACTACACCCAAAATTGTAGTAATTGATTTATGAAATATTCATAGTGCTTCACTGAATTGAAGTAGGCAAGCAGAAAAGATATGAAATAGAAAAAAAAAAAATATAACATTCAACTCCACATGTTAGCAAACTCTAACAAATATCCAAAAGCCCAAGGAAATAAGATGTCAAGAAAGCAATTGGAGGGACTAAGAGGACAAGAAAATCCAAAGGAATAGCAGGGGTTTTACACTTTCACATCTTGAACACAATACAATTATTGGATCTGAACTTCTTCATGGATATGCTGGAGTACTGATACAAAACCATACTAGATCACAGACATGAACAAAGATAGGAAGCTAAAGTAATGTCTAATATGACAGACATATGTAGGCACCAAAAGGGCATCAAATTCTAGCCTCACATTTGTACCAGATGAAGGCAGCAGATTAAATATCCATATTTGGTTTGCTATATATGATATAGACCTAAAATATGTGAGTATGAAAGAAAATTTGTTAAAGTAACCTGGGATTAAGGGAGGAAGCGGCAACCTGGACTAAGGGTTGTCTAGGGGCATCATACAGAGAGGATGTATGGGTAAACATGGATATAAGGTCTGGAGAAAGAGGAGAGTGACAAGGGAAGGTGTGCTAGAATTTTTTAGGGAAACGGATAAGTGAAGCACCCAAATCAGATCTTTGTTTTTGAATGAAGAGGCAATTCTTATGGTGAAGCAGGCAATGATAGGAGGCATTAAGATGGGGATGGGATGGGTGAGTAGGAGGGAAGGCGTGTCAAAGTTGGCTATGGAGGAGTTTGCAATCTTTCTCTTACAAGATCCAGTCATCTGGGATGGTGAGGTTGTTATGGAATGATGGGGATAGGACTAAAAAGCAGATTCTGAAATGGTGGAAGAGAGACGTGTGTATTTGGCATTGACAAAAATGAGGCGTACCAAAATGGACTCCAATGGGAGCGTCTTGTGAAGATGGGAAGTAAAGATGTCAAGATCACCCTCATCAATGGAAAAGGTGGTTTATGGTGGGCTAGGGGGAAGGGGAATCAAGGGAGGAGGGGAGTCAACTTGAAGGATGAAAGATAGAAGGGCATGATCAACTAAGATGTTGGGAGTCATTGAGAAGTCGTGGATGAGGGGAAGTAGGGTCTAACTAGATAAGACATAATTGACTACACTAACACCTATATCGCGAGGTCAGCAAGTGAAAAAGAGAGACTCTGGAAAGCATGGAAGGTTGAGATCGAGCAACCTCAAGGATTTGAGGTAAATGGGAAGGATCCTAAGTATGCAGGCTTAAGAAATCCTTGTGTGGACTCAAGCAGGCACCGAGAGCATGGTATTCCAAGATTTAAGGAAATCTGCAAAGTATGGGCTCAAAAACAGCAAAGCATAGTCCAACTTTTATTATATACTCTTTCATATTGATCTACTTATTTTGGTGTTGTAAGTAGATGACTTGTTTTTGACAGGAATAGAAGTTCATCACAAGGTACAAACTAAACATAGCCACTGAGTTCAAATGAAGGACATTGGCTTCATGAATTATTTCTTGGGGTTGGAGGTTTGGTGAAGGTTGTTGCCGCCTGAGATGTACACCTAAGTGTAGGAAAAACTTCCAACCCTACAAGGTATAATCTTTATGGCGCAACGCTCAGAGCAAGGGTTGTCACCTACTCCCTACTCACTGTGTTTAAGCTCTCTCCTAGGCAAGCTAAGGGGGGTAGTCCATAAAGATGGTTAGTAAAGGGAAACTTGTTGCAAGTTCTAGAAGACTAAGGGCAAGGCAACTACTTCTGTTAGTAACTTGAATAAAAGAATATTTAACAAGTGTGTTTATAAGATGAGCAATGTATATGTTAACAAGATGAATTCCAATTAGATCAATATGGCAATGATAAAGTAACAGTGATAAACTAGTGCCTTGAAGCAATGCTCAATAAAGATATAACACTTGCAAAGAGATAATATTTCAAGTTACAAGACAAGCAATGTTGCAAGACAAGTATTAGTACAAGAAATGGCACAATAGTGATATATGAGAAGAAAAGTAAAACTTACAAGATGAATGAAAACTTCTACTTCACTTCAAGGAGATGCTCAAATAAAATATGACAATATCAAAGGAAAATGAGCAAGGAAATTAAATGACAAGTACAAGAGCAGTAATGAAATATTGAAAGTAAAGTGAAGTGCTCACAATTAACAATATGCCCAAAAGGGATGAATGAAATGCAAGATCTATCTATGCGAGATGCAAGGATCTTGGTTGATTTTAATTAAGAATGTCTAATCTAAGGTGAAGGCCTTCTCCTCAATTGTCTCAAACTAGTCTTAAACAAGGTTGTAGAAAGAAATGTTGGGGAAGGAGGCTACACCCTTATTAAGGATACCTACCCAAGAATTTTAATGACCCAAGTGCCTTCGTTCCTACAAAGGAATTTGCCAAAAAGAGAACTGCAAGGTGACCTGTTTTAACCGTTGAGTAAGGGTCTAGCTCTTAAATTGAATAGTGGAAAAGGCTGTCCTAGCTTTCTATTCAACCAAGCTTATGCTTGAAGGTAGATTTTAAGAATGCAAATCTAGCTTTAATATGCAAGATGAGATGTTAATGAGATGTTTCAATGAGACCCAATTGATATTAAGATTCTTCAAAAATTAAACGCCGAACCATTTATAATTAAGATAACTTTAAACTCAACTAAGATTAGCTTATTATAAATGATCAATGAAGCCAATAGAGATTTCTCAATGAAACAAAGCAAGATAGGAATTAGATCAAGAAGTTGGTGCAAATCTCAAAATGCCTTTAGTTAATAGTGTTTATTAAGATGTTCTTTACTTAGATCATATTATGACAATGGAAACAAGTAAGAATTATAATGAAAACACAATTATGAGATAGCTAATGTGATCTAATAGACAAGTCAGTTCAATGCTAGATGGCAAATGAGATAAAGACACCAAATACTCATTCACACAATAGATCCAATAACCAATAGCAATAGCCAAGATGAGAAGATGCAAAGATTAGATGTAAGAGACAAGTTAGAAGCCAGATCTAATTTAAGTTAGCAAGTTAGAAAGGTTACAAAGTCCCCCCTTTTAAATAAGGAGGAGGGATACCGTGGGATGAATTCCCAAGCTCTCGCATGCAAACAAGAAATTTTATTGATGAAATTTATAAAATGAGACCCTTTGACAGAGAAAAGGGCTCTTTGAACCTTGAAGAAGATTTACGAATGATGGGTCTTTCGACAAAAAATAGGATCCTCTCCAAGTTACAAAAGAAATAAGGAGCAGAGAATGATTTGTTTAAAAAACTAGCTCCAATCTTGTTGAGAAATCTATAGGGCAATAGATAAGATGATTTCTCCTTCTATGATAATTGCTTGTGATGTCTTTTTACTTTTTCTTACTTATTAGCTTTCTTCACTTATTATTATGTTTGTATATCATCAAACAGCTACCAAAACAAGAAGAACAGTAGTACACATGAACACGGTATGTAGGTTGCAAGCCAAGGCCAAAACCTCTCCACTTGAGAGGAAAACCCGCAAAATCTCCTCTTCTTATAGATTCTTTAATTGATGACTTCCAAGACCTCTAGACTAATACCAATACCCTTTAAGACTAAGTCCAACCTTTCCTAATGATGTGCTTCCCTTGTCCAAGTTAAACCTTGTCAAATCTCTTCTCGTAGCACAACTTCGACCCCCCAGCTTCAGAATTTCGACCTCTACTGCAGGTCTCAAATTTTCAGCCCCCTGCAACAGCGACTTCATCCACATGTGAGCGAAATTAGCCTTCCAAGGCCTCCCAGCAACTTCGCTAGCCTTGCCTCATTATATAGGGCTAGTAGGTGACCTATTAGGTCCTTCTTCCAGCAACTTTGATCCCTTCCAACAGATAGAGAATTTCGACCTTGAAGCAACAAACCCTAGCTTTCCTTCTTCGCACATGTGAGAGAGAATTAACCCAGAAACAATCTTTTTCGTCCTCTTCCTTCTTCGCTAGCCTTCTTGTTCTTCTCCTTCTTCTCCTTTGCTTGAATGAGTGAGTGATGAATGTCTCAAGAAGGTTGATTTCCCTCCTTTATATAGGCTTCTTAAGGTGGACATCACCCCTCAAAATAGGCCAACTTCTCAGCTGTCAAGCCGACTTGGTCTTCAAGGGTACTTTGATACTTTTAATGACAAAGATAATTTTCTTTACAAGTTACAATGTGCCCAATGGGGTCTTCAACTTATGATAATGACTCCTTGACCTAGGACAAACCCTAAAAACACTCAATGGGTGCTTGACCTCTAAAATAAAAGGCTTTCAGCATGAAACCCATGCTCAAAAATAATAATAATAATTTTTATTTCATTTTATAAAATACAAGAATCAAAGGTACATTTCATATTTATGAAGACTAAACCTAGTTACACATTTTTCAACAAATCTTACTCCAATATGATCTTCACAAGAAAGAACAGATTCTCCTTTGCTCTCGGCCTAAGAGACAAAGGATCTCAAAAATGGCAAATTCCAAGCTCCAAAAAAGTATGGCAAATCCCTGCAAAACAAAGGCTTAGAAATTGATGAAAAGCCCCTCCTACAAAACCACTATGTTAGCCTCAAAACACTTAACACTGGGAGAGATATGGCATGCAACCCATAACAACTCAAAGATATGGCATGCAACCAATGACTTTTGGTCTACTAAATTTATTCTAAAATTATTTATCAAATTTTTTGTTTGGTTAAGGATTTACAAGTGAAAATAATTCGTTGTCTTGTATGATAGCCTAAAAAGCCTACATAAAAACGAAGGGACAAAAAACTAATTTATTTAATCAGTCAATCCATTGTGTGAAAAAAACAGCTCTAGGAGGTTACCCTTAAGTATGGAATGGCTAGAGGGTGATTATAAAGGCTTTGGGGCCTCCCCTATAGTAAATTTTGACTAAATATGCAATTTAAAGTTAGCTAAAAATTGATTTCCAGTTGTCTAGGTTATGTATAAGTTGCCTTGAAATCTAGCAGGTCTTGTGAGAATAGCTCACAACACAAGAGCTAGACCAAGGGACAACAATATGAGGTGTGGCCCACTACCACCACATCCACTACCTTTTGCTCTTTTATGGAATTTCACCACTAGGGAGGCTTCCCTGTACTAAGTCACCTAACAGATCTATTAAGTACAAGGGATAAGTTGACAAGATAGGCTTAACGAGAGTTGCTCTTCTTAGGAACAGGGCTCAGCTAGCACAAGGCAGTTTGCATCCTCCAAATAGCCTAATTAGGGCACAACATGACTTAGGGCTTAAGAGTAAACAAGGTATATAGGTTTATCTAGGATCACAAGGCTGACAAAAACATTCCAATAGACATATACCTTCAATTTATGGAACAAGATGCCTTCAACAAGCCCCAAGTTAAAACCTGCAGCAAACTAGGGTTTTCTAGGGCACAATCTACCTAGAGCAAGAGACGTTTTCCCACATGATTGACTTGATTTTGAGGCAAATACCTCACCTCCACATGTTGAATCCCTCTATTGAGGAATGTCCAAAACCCTAGTTGAGAAAGATGCCTTAGCCCTAGCTAACTGCTTACCTTAAGAGGTCGAAATTCTAGGTTTAGGTTAGAAGAAAGAAGATTTATGAAGATTTTCAAGGTAATCAACCATGTAACCAAGGCCAGTGCCTTGATCTTGGCTGATAGAGTCTAAGGGATGGTTAAAAATGACTAAACCTTGGCAAAAAAGTAAGGGAATATGAAACCCTAGGTTTCAAACCCTAACTATCACTTCTGTGAGGGAGCGGAGTCAATGGGTAGAGCTAGTTGAAAGATTCACCCATGGGATTGTCATTCACATTCTATAGGTGGGTAATGCATGCAATACTACCATCTAGATTCCATAGAATAATTTTCAACAATAATTTGCCCATAGAAACCCTAGATAATCAACCATTCCATACAATAGCTACAAAATACAAATATTTATCAAATATAAGGTACACTTACAAAATAGAATGCATGAGCAAGTCCTTTACTGCCCAAAAATGACATCTCCAAAGCCAAAAAATAGCTCCATTAGCAAAAATCCACCATAGATCACATCTCCACAAGATACAAGTCATAATCCAACTAGGTTGAATTCTCTAAGAGGGCCCAATTAGTCAAAAATAATGACGAGAAATGAAATGAGTGTATCCTCTACTTATGAGGATTAGGTCACCTAATTTCTGTTTACAAAGCCCTAAAACAAGTTTCATTATTAAATGACCTTGGGTTAGAAGCCAACTCATTAGCTAATGACAAAATAAACCTAGTTTGACCACATGCAGGAATTGTAGCCTCTTAATTGTTGATGTCATCCATAATAAATGCTCCAAATGCCATGTCCAAGGGTGATGGTGTCAAAGAATGTGTAGAAGCCTAGATCATCCAAGATTTAAGGGATGGCCCTCAAATCCACCTCAATATCCCCTGTGGGGTCCAAAGATCCAGCTAGGGTGCCATAAAGTGGTCTCCATGGATCTCCCGCTATGAAATAAGACCTCCGCTCCAGCGCTAGGGCTTCTCTAGTACAACAAGCCCTCCCTAGTCTCTCAATGGGTGACCATCCTCATATGGGCTCTAAATTAGCTCTTGCCCATCAAGCTATGTCAAGGCCATCCTGGGGGCATACTAGGTCCAGTGGTATCATCTTGGAGGATCCTCAAAACCAAGTCAAAATTTACCAACATCCTACGTCTTGGAGGTACTTTAGGACATGTGTCATCTGCTAGTGCTACTAGGAGGCTCCAGTCTCTCAATGTTGCACCTACTTAGGCCAATGTACTTCTTTGAAGGGCCTGAGTATCTATGAAGTGGGTGCCCAAGGCTTGGGCAATTGAACCACCTAACGAAAAACAACATGGATTCTAGTGAAAGCAGCCATCCATCACAGACTAAGATCAATAATGTATCTAAGTGAACCAAACTTGAATGCTAAGGGCATATTAATACTTAAAACAAAGATACCCTTCCAAAATTAGGACTAAGTCCTCACAAAGGTGTTTTCTCCCTTGATAGGGTTGGCTAATGGTCAATCTTATTAGGTGCTTCCAACCCCTAAGGGGAACTAACATTTCCCTGATCCACCATTTAATTGATAGGTGTTAGTGTATAATAATGTGGCAATGGAGGGGAAAAAACTTCATGGTCAAGTGCCAAAGTCAAAAGGACCAATTGATAGGGGGTGTCCACATCCTAAGTGTATATATGTGAGAAGGGAGCATTCATGGATGCATGAATTACCAGCTTGCCCTTGATTTTTCCACCCCTCTTGTGTGTCTTTTTATTCTTCTTGATTAGTCCTTGTATTATCGCTTATAGCATAAAGGTTACAGCCTATATGATGTAGTAGTTTTATTACCCCTTTAGGATGAGTCATTTTATTGTTCATCGAGGTTGGGACATGCAAGGGTTATTTTTTAATGTAATGGAGCATCGCGTGCTCAGGAACCAAGTGATGGCCATATGAGATACGTAGAGCTCATGCTAGGCATTTGCCCATATGTTGATGTTTATGTCCTGGCCATCTTTTGCATTTTGTTTTACTTTCTTTTGTTATTTTGTGGCCATGATATGCTTTTTCTTTTTCTTATAGTTGCATCAACCTCCTAGGGCCAAGTTGTTGAAATATGTAACTAGGTTCAGTCTTCATAATGACATGTGCAATTATTAATGAAAAAGAGAAAAATGAATTTATTATTGCAACTCTTGAGGCATGGGTTTCATGCTCAAGAGAATTTATTTTATAGGTCAAGCACCCATTGAGTGCTTCTAGGTTTGTTATAAAGTCATTAAGTCATTGTCATGTATGAATGACCCATTTGGGCATGTTACATATTGTAAAGAAAAATTTAGTGAGTCACAGTCGAGTCAAAAGGCCCTCCAAGACCTCGTCATGGCACAAAGTTCAAGTTGACCTACACAAGTGGGTAACTCGGCCTAAAAGGAGCAATTTGACCCCTATGAGAAGCCTATATAAAGAAAGACCTCAACCTCTGTGATATTTCCACTTAGCAATTATTGCTAAGTGAGAATATAATTTTTGTACAAATTTGGGTTTTAACTTAGGAGAAGTGGGTTGGAGGACCCCACTTCCAATTTTTAATTGATGGAGGCACTTACACTATGGAAAAAGGCAAAATCGAACTCTTACTCGAATGTGGGGGCCACCAAGAAGGAAATATGCTCCACTTGGTAAATTTGAGCTACTTGGGGAGGAAGGGAGTTCGATGATGGGACCCACATGAAGAGGAAGCAACCAAAGGTTAAATAGGAGGGGCCCACTTCAATTTGGGGCTTTTGACAATTTGACATTCACTCATACCTAGCACGCTTGAGTTGTTTAGCTGAGTCTGCATTGAGATTCTCAAGCGAGTTTCTCACCCCTTACTTCGGTGGACCTTGAGTGCCAGCCCAAGGAGGGAAGTCAATTTCCATGTGAGCATCTTCAGCATCAGTCTTCAGGCAATTCATGGGGGTTTCATGTTAGTTTCTGTAATGTTCCTAAATAGGAATAAAAGTGATATTCATATAAAGCAAATAATTTGTTCAACAAAATATAAAAACGAAATACACATTAAACACCCATGGAAATGCTGGAAATAAGGGACTGTTGAGCCATTTTATTACTTCTTTGGGGGCAAAATACAATGGATAATAGAATGGTGCACCTTGGCTTGTCTCAATGGACAAGCATGACCAAACCCAGGTGAGAAATGGCTGAACCGATGACTGCTCCAACTGCTCACCAATCTACATTGCGCTGCCCAGAAAATTGTATTTTCTGCTAAGTTTGAATGGCTGGAAAGTCCACTTCCTGTGCTCAGAAAATTATAAGATTTGAGCCCCAGACTCCTTGGCCTAAACCCAGAAAAACCCACGAAAGAATTTAGTTGGTTTAGACTTCTGAAATTCGACCCCCAAGGAGCCCAACTTCAGCTACAACTGTAAAACTCGGCTTGCTAGAATCTGCCTGTAAATCCTTCTGGAAAATATCCCAACGTGTTGGGCTGACCCCTACTACAAATCCCCTGACTTCCTGGATGGGCTTTCGGCCTATAGCACCTACTCCTAAGCCCCACGAAAATGTTGGACTAGCCCTCTCTGTTGTCCCCAAGCCCAGTAGTTCAAACTGCTAGGATGTTGGCTCTGCTGGCTCCAAAACTCTCAAGAAATGCTAGCCTATTGCTGCTCTCCCAATCCTCTGACTCTCCCAACAAATGGTTGATCAATGGTGGCTCCAACCCCTCCTGCGTATTGTCCAGATAGCCCAGAAATAAGCACTCTCTGTATGTGGCTGAATGGTAGTGTTGTAACACACTCCTGGATCTCCTGAAATGCTTATGGAACTGCCTCCCTAGGGCGGGCAAGGAAGGTCCCCCAAAGGAAAGGTTGAATCTCCCGCTTGAGAGATTCGTGGCTAAACATTTGGTTGACTCAGCTAAACAGCAAAGCGAACAGTCAAGTAATTTCGATTTGCAAGGTGTAAGAATGAATCTAAATGAGAGCTTCCTCCTCCATTTATCTCCTTGGGCCTCCCTTGCCTCATGTGGGCCCCTCCATCCAGCTATTTGAATTCCCTCCAAGCCATTTGAATGGCCTAGTTTGAATTCACATGTGACCCCCACATTCCACTAGCAGCCAAATAAAGTTGAATTTCGTCCTAAGTCCCTAAGTCGAAAATGTTGGGTTCTCTTCCTTAGCCAAAATTGTGCAAAATTGTGTAGCAACACCCTGTTACAAGGGACATAACAGTCCTCCCCTCCCAAATGTCACTTGTCCTCAAGCAACCTCAAAGTCGGGTGCTCCAAAATATTCTCACCCTCCTAGATGGCATCCTCATCTGGCAAGTTCTTCCAATGCACCAAGAACTCCCTGATGGTCCTGCTCCTCCGTTTCCTTTCCCTCTTCTCCAAGATGGCCTCAGGCTCCAAAACCAAGTGGCCCTCATCATCCAGTGGGGGTAACTCTAATGTTGTTGTCACTTGTTGCTCCAACACCTTTTTAAGGCATGAGACATGAAATACGTTGTGGATTCTGCTCCCATGAGGCAACCCCATCTCATAGGCCACCTTCCCAACTCGTCTGATCACCCAGTATGGGCCATAGAAGTGAGGTTGTAGCTTCTCGTCCCGCTTCTGCTTCAGCATGGACTGCCTGTAAGGCTGTAGTCGAAGGTACACCATGTCCCCCTCCTCGAAATGCCTCTCTGTCCTATGCCAGTCTGCGTACACCTTTTGCTGGTTTTGGGTTGCCACCAAGTTATCCTTAAGAGCCTTGAGGATGTCTTGGCTCTCTTTGATCAAATCTTTGGCCTTTGGAGCCCAGTTGTCTCCAAAAATAATGTCAGCAAAAGATAATGAATCATATCCATATAAAGCATGGAAAAGAGTCATACCAATGGAAATGTGGTGGGTGGTGTTGTAGTAGTACTCGCCCAAATGCAACAAATGGATCCAAGCCCTCTGCTGACTTGTCACATAGTTCCTCAAGTACCCCTTCTAGCCACTGATTTACCCTCTCGGTCTCGCCATCTGTCTGCCGGTGGTCGCTGGTGCTAGGAGTGAGCTCGGTCCTGACCAATCTGAAAAGTTCCTGCCAAAAACCTCCCATGAACCTGTAGTCCTTGTCACTCACGATGTTCTTGGGGAGCCCATGCAACAAGAAGATCTCCCGAAAGAACAATTCTGCAACCTGTGCAGCCGTGTAGCTAGTGGGGATGGAGAAAAAGTGGGCATATTTGGTCAACCTGTCGACCACTACATAAATGCAGTCCTTCCCCTATACCGTTGGGAGCCCTGTGATAAAATCCATAGATATGCTTTCCCATTTCCCCTCGGGGATGGGAAGCAGTTGTAACAATCCTGCAGGGTGAATCAGCTCCCCCTTATTCCGCTGACATGCCCCACACTCTTGTGCGTGCTTCCCCCTTGAGGCCCTTCAATGTGAATCTCTCCCTGACTGCCATATGTCTTCCGGAACCCTTGGTGCCAAGACAAGGGCAAGTCATGTGCTACCTGGAGCACTCTCTCTCTCAACTGCAAGTTGGGTACCAAGAAAATGCGCCCCTTGTAATAGATGACCTCATCCATCACTCAATAACGCTCATCTGCATGGGTACCCTCCAAGACCTCACATGCCCTCTTGTCCTTGAAGTACTCCACCAATAGTTGGTCCTTCCAATCATGTCAGATGCTCATGAGTGATAGACCAGTTGGTCTCTGAGATAGAGCATCGGCCACCACATTGTGCTTTCCCTACACATACTCTTTATCGAAGTCATAAGCCTGCACCTTGCTGACCCATCTCTGTTGCCTGTCATTAAGGCCCTGCTGCCCCATGAAGTGACGAAGACTGCCGTGATCAGTCTTCATCCGAAACCTGTTGCCCACCAAGCACTGTCGAAATTTGGCCAATGCATGCATGATAGCCAGCATCTCTTTGTCATATATGGAATATGGCAGCTCATGTGGTAGGAGCTTCTGACTCTTGAAAGCAATGGGATGCCCATCTTGTGACAAAACTACACCAAATCCCACCCCGAATGCATCACACTCCACAGTGAAAGGTTGGGAAAAATCTAGAAGTGCCAAGATCGGGCAATTGCTCACCACCTCCTTAAGGCGATCAAAGGCAACCTGTGCTCCATCAGTCCATGCAAAAGCCCCTCTCTTGGTCAAATCATTCAAGGGTGTTGCCACCTGTGAGAACCCCTTGACAAACTTCCTGTAGTAGGTGCAAATGCCCAAGAAGCCCCTCAGTGCAGTCACATCTCGTGGTAGCGACCAATCCAGGATGGCCCGTATCTTCTCCTCATGGACCTTCACCCCATCAGCACCGATGATATGCCCTAGGTAGAGCATCTATGTCAAGCCAAACTCGCATTTGGATAGTTTGGCATAAAACTGCTGCTCCTCCAGGATGTGTAGTAGCTCCTCCAAGTGCTGGAGATGCTCCTCCCATGTCCGATTGTAAATCAGAATGTCGTCGAAGAAAACCAATACAAACCTCCTCAACTATCTCAGGAAGACATGGTTCATGCATGACTAGAAATTGGTCGGGGCGTTGGTCAGCCCAAATGGCATGACTAGGAACTCGAAGTGCCCATAGTGGCACTTCAAAATTGTCTTAGGGATATCCTAATCCCTCACCCTGATCTGGTGGTACCCTGAACGCAGATCGATCTTAGAGAAGTACTTGGCTCCTCTAAGCTCATCCATCAGCTCATCTATGCGGGGAATGGGGTACCGGTTCTTCAATGTCTTTCGGTCGAGGGCCCGAAAGTCAATGAACATGCGAAGGGTTCCATCCTTCTTCTTCACTAGTAGTATTAAAGAAGCGAAGGGACTAGAACTTGGCCTAATATGGCCCAATGCTAACAACTCCTGAATGGCCTTCTCTATCTCATTCTTATAGGCCTTGGGATGCCTATAACGAATGGTGATCACTACCTGCACACCTGGCTCCAACTCAATAATGTGCTTGAATCCCCTGTCTGGTGGTTGCCCTGGTGGAATGTCCCCGAACACAGTTGCGTATCTGTCCAACAAAGCCTGTATGTCTGGTGGTGGTGGTTGGGCCTGTCCCCAAACCTCTGAAATCCTCAGCTCTACTACCCAAGCAATGTCCCTATGTCGCAAATCTGCCTCCATCATGTGGCCCAAGATTGTCTAAGGTGGATAGGACTACATGCCTCTCAGAACTACCAATTTGCCATCCGGCCCAATGAACTCCATCGCTGGCTTCTTCCAATCTATAGTGACTTGCCCAAGGGAGTATAGCCACTGGACACCCATCACCACGTTGGTTTCTGGCACATCGACCACAAAGAAATGGCCCGTCATCAAGTAGTTCCCCATAAATATTGTAAAGGCAAGCACAATACCGAGTGCACTGTATGGTGCAATCACCTGGTACGAGGACTAAAAAGCCCTCAAACTCAACCATGGTGAGGCCCCTCCTCTAAACCAACTAGGCATCTATGAAGTTGTGGGTAGCCCCACTGTCAACTAGGACTGACACCCGCTGCCCCTGTATGATGCCTTTGATCCTCAATGTCAAAACTTTGGAACCCCACATAAGGAAGCAAGGACTCCCCCCGGATGGGGCAAGGGATGCCCCTCTTTGTGAGGTGGTGGTGGTGGCCCTTTATCTGTCAGACTCTCACCATATCCCACACCACACTACTGCTCCACCTCGTTCTCCTAGTAATTGTCTGAAAAAACCTTAATATAGTGTGCTCTACTGGTAGTGCACCGATGGCCAGGTGCCCAGGGCTCCCTGCATGTGAAGCACAACTTCCTCCTCCTGAGGTCCTTTCGTGTCTCATCATCTAGCTACCCCGCCCCTGTGTGGTCCTCTGAGGTGGAGGTCTAGTCTCATGCCCCTTCTGTGGAAAAGGGGTCCGTGCTGGAAATGGTGCTCTAGTCTTGGGGATGACCCCCTGTAGATCTCTAGAGCACAAAATTGCCTTTTGTAGCGTGGAGAGTCTGTGTGACTTCACCAGTCCACACAATGGCTCAAGTAAGCCCTCAATGAAGGTGTATACCCTCCTAGCCTCTGATAGATATGGAACCATCACTGATACTCGCGGAAACTCTAAGATGTACTTCTCCGGGTTGCCTGTCTAATGCAGTTGGGTCAGTTCTCCGAAATGGGCCTCTAGATCTCTCTGGTCAGAACGCTCCACCACCCTCTTGGTGAAATCCTCATAAGAACCCACATTGGCATTGCCTAGGGTGGCCAAGCCATGAAACCACCAATCATGGGCTTCCCCCTCCATGTGCACTGTGGCCATCTTGATGGCTTCCTGTTCTGTCATCCGGTTGAGCTAGAAGTAGGTGTCCATCTTCTCAACCCAAGCCCTAGTCGTGCACTTGGCAGTGCCATCGAAAGTAGGGAAGTACATCCTCCCTATGGTCCTTTGCAGCTCATACTTTTGGGTTCCCTATCCTCCATAACCCTTGTTCTTCTCACTCTGAGCTTGCAAAAATCTCTAAAAAGGAGTGCTTCCCTGAAGTTTGCATCCATAGATTGCCACTCTCTAAAATAATCTCCCATCTGAATGGGATCTTCCCCCCTTGCTGGTTCGATTTGTGCCACTAGTATCAAAGAGGGCAGTGTAGCACGAGTTGGCCCACTAGCTGATGGGTGTTGCGTTGCTGGTGAGAGGTGATTGAATCGCTGAGAGGCTCCAGAAGTTTCCCCAAATAGAAACCCTCTAGGAGTGGTCTTCTCTCTGTTCTACAGCTTTATCTCTTCCAGCATATCTTTTTGGCCCTTGGCTAAGTCATTCAGGGCTCTCTGGAGGCTGTCAAAATCCAACTCTTCCCTGCTCTTAGGTTCCACCATGTCCTCCTCTTCTACCACTGCTTTCCCTCTGTCCTCTGTGTCTAGAGTAATCTTCAACTCTTTTTCTTTGCTCCGGTACCTCTGCCTTCAGTATGTGATGTTTTGTTGGTTCCCTTCTCTCATAGGAGAAAATCCCCACAGTTGAGCCAAGAACTAGGCTATGATAACACTGTAATGTTTCTTAATAGGAATACAAGTGATATAAAGCAAATAATCTGTTCAGCAAAATATAAAAACGAAATACACGTTAAACACCCATGCAAATGCTGGAAATAAGGGACTGCTAAGCCATTTTATTACTTCTTTGGGGGTAAAATACAATGGATAATAGAATGGTGCACTTGGGCTTGTCCCAATGGACAAGCATGACCAAACCCAGGTGAGAAATGGTTGAACCGATGACTACTCCAACTGTTGCACCAGTCTGCACTACACTGCCCAAAAAATTGTTTTTTCTGCTAAGTTCGAATCGCTGGAAAGTCCACTTCCTGTGCTTAGAAAATTATAAGATTTGAGCCCCAAACCCAGAAAACCCCACAAAGGAATTTAGCTAGTTTAGACTTCTAAAATTCGAACCCCAAGGAGCCCAACTTCAGCTGCAACTGCAAAACTCAGCGTGCTAGAATCTGCTTGTAAATCCTACCGAAAAATATCACAATGTGTTGGGTTGACCCCTACTACAAATCCCTGACTCCCCGGATGGGCTTCTAGCTTGTAGCACCTGCTCCTAAGCCCCACGAAAATGTTGGACTGGCCCTCTACATTGTCCCCAAGCCCAGTAGTTCGAGCTGTTGGGATGTTGGCTCTGCTGGCTCCAAAACTCTCAAGAAATGTTGGTCTACTGTTGCACTCCCAATCCTCTGACTCTCCCAGCAAATGGCTGATCAACGGTGGCTCCAACCCCTCTTGCGTATTCTCCAAATAGCCCAAAAATACGCACTCCCTTTATGTGGCTGAATGCTAGTGCTGTAACGCACTCCTAAATCTCCTGAAATGCTTATGGGACTGCCTCCCTAGGGCGGGCACAGAAGATACCCTGAAGGAAAGGTTGAATCTCCCGCTTGAGAGATTCATGGCTAAACAACAGGTTGACTCAACTAAACAACAGAGCGAATAGTCAAGTAATTTCGATTTGCAAGGTGTAAGAATGAATCCAAATGAGAGCTTCCTCCTCCTTTTATCTCCTTGGGCCTCCCCTGCCTCATGTGGACCCCTCCATCCAACTATTTGAATTCCCTCCAAGCCATTCGAATGGCCTAGTTCGAATTCACATGTGGGTGGCCCCCACATTCCACTAGCACCCAAATAAAGTTGAATTTCCTCCTAAGTCCCTAAGTCGAAAATGTTGTGTTGTTTTCCTTAGCCAAAATTGTGCAAAATTGTGTAGCAACACCCTAATAGAAATGTATTTGAGAAGGGACATGACAGTTTCCAGGGCGTAGTGGAGGAGATCGATTTGCTTGGAGGGGCCAACAAAGAGCAGAGGTATTGCTGAGATTTCCAAGGGAGTTTTGCATCATCAATTGCTGGAGTTTTTGAGTTAGAGTAAGCCAAATCATGGAGGAAATTTGTTGTAGCAAAACAACCATCTAAGTGACTGCTTGGGCCTCCGCAAGGGGCTTTTCTCGGCACACATGGGAGCTAGGGAGGTGATCATTGGAAGCAAATCGAAGCTAGGGATTTGGGGAGATTTCCAGAGGGGTAAATCCTTGGCATTTTGCAGCGTTTTGGAGGGTTGAAACAGTCATTCATTAGGTGGGCCGAAATTCCCAGCCATTTGAGGAGCACACTGAAATAGGGTCAATTTTTGAGTTCAAAACTAGACCAAACCCTTTCTGGGTCTTGGTAGGTTTGTGGAGAGGAGCTCGAGGCTAATTTTGCAGAATTTTCTGAGCACCGGAGGAGGGTCTTTCAACAGTTTCTTTCTAGCAGACATAGCAGTTCTCCAGGGTAACGCAAGGCATATTTGGGGCAGCTCATTCCCACATCAGGGCATTGTATTTTCTGACCTGGGGGCTTGTCTAGCTTGCCATTGTTGCAAGCCCAGGTGCACTCTTTCCATACCCATTGGACCATTGCTCCATATATTAAATAAAATGGCTCAGCTGGATGGTGTTTTTGGAGATTTTTTGGGTGTCTACTTATATTTATGAATTTTGTGTGTTTATATCAGTTTTTGCTTTGTTTATCACTGTATTTCCTACGTAGGAATTTTACAACCTCATTTGGAGATACCTCACTTACACACACAAGTTCGATCATAAGGACAAGAGGAAGTGTGAAGAAGAGGAAGACAAAGGAAGGACGGACAGTCGAGCTATCGGTTGTGTTCAATTTGGTGGAGAGGCTAGAATACATGTTTCTCCAAAACCCAAAAATCATTTCTGGAAATTCCACCTAGAGACGACTTAACTAAAATAATTAATATTTTTTTAATGGTGCCTAAGTCTAAACTTAGGAAAATTGATTAATTAAAGGGTATTAATTAAGTCATGGTGAGAATCTTCTAGAAGAAGATATGGATCGAGTTCTAGCTAATCTTAGCGATCGATTGTGTTTTAATCTTGGTCGTCGATGTCTCAATGAAAGATTATAAGAAGAAATTTGATGGGGTTGGAGAACACACTTGAGAGACAAGGAATTCGATTTGCTGTGAAATTGAACTTCAGAATAGCAGCAGTCAGTTGCCGGAGGTGATTCAGTGAAGTCGAAGTAGTGAGAGGGGTTGGGATACTAAGACCGGCAAGAAGTTTCTCTAGTCCAGTGAGTGCATAGCAGAGAGGTAGTGAGTGCCACAAAGAGGCAGCGCAGAGCAGAGAGGTAGCTCAGAGCTACAGAGGGAGATCCGTATTTTTCTTAGGAGAAGTCGAAATTCAGTGCCAGAAGCCGTAGTGGGAGCTCGTAGGCCAAGAGGATCGATTTTCTAGATAGCAGTTGATCAGTTAGCGAGAGAGACGTTGTTCCGAGTTGTGGGACACATATCTGCATAGGCTGACACAGAGGCAACACAAAGGGGGCAGCTCATCTTGAGCCAAGGTCAGTGTCGAATCACCGGTGGGAGTGAGATTTTGCTCACTATATATCCTGTCAGTTATTTCTCTGTATGGAAAGCTTTTGAGCTTCCATAGATTTGTACTCAGATTTAAGACTGCATAATAAATAAAACCCTCAGTTGCAATGTCGGTTTTCCCAAGTTGGGTTTTTCCGGGGACATTGGTCCAAAAACAACGGTGTATTATTATGTGTGTGCATCTATTCTTCCAGTGTTTTTATTTCTTCTCCAGTATTTATTTTGTGAAGGTTGTAGTCACTAGTGTATATGTTTCGATATTTGTTGTAGAAAACTGCAAATAATTTGTTTAGTTAATTTAACAAATAGAAGAAATATTATCAATTGTTGCAGTAGGATTGGGGGTTTCCGAATTTTCACATGGTATCAGAGCACAAATCATAAGCTGAAGAGCTCAGTAGCATAAGGAAAGAGAAATTTTGAATCTTTGCAGAGGCAGCAGTTTGAAACCCTCAAAGGCAGCGCAGGAGGGTCAGTTTTTGAGGAAAATTTATTTCTTTGAGAGAATCGACAGAGAATAGATTTTCCAAATCAGAGATTACCAAAGGTAGAGGGAGACGCAGTGTTTTTCCTTGCAGAGCAGATCTTCAGCTGGGATGCAGTTATTTTGCAGCAGTTTGCTAGTGCAAAATAGTGTCAGGAGGAAGAAAGAATACACACTAAGGGAAATTTCCTCAGGGGACTGCTAGCTTCAGAAGTTCAATTTTCTCTTACAAATCAACAATCATTGTGAGCAGATTTACTCACTCAAACAGAGAGTGCGTAGAGCCAAGCAGCCGTTGAGCAGAAGAGAAGAGGAAGATTTCAACATTTTTTTTAGAGATGCCTACAAATGGGCAAGATCCATGGAAGAGCAACAAATTAGATCCAATTCCTACAGATTTCTCACATGGATCAGTATCCTTGCTACGGGAGCCCAACAAAATCAGTAGCAGGAGGATCACAGTGTTAGCAAACGCAGCTAGTCATTCAAATGACAATTGCATAGCTAGTTGCAGTTAGTTCTCGAAAGACAATTGCAGTACTAGTTGCAATGGCACGAGCAGCGTGAATTACCCAGGTGCAGTTCCAACGAGGAGATTCCCAACGTACAGCTATGCAATCCAGTTTCCAATGCAGGAGGACAGTACGAGTTGCTAGGAGGGAGGAGAGAGATTTCGCATAGGGAGATCGAGACTCGGAGGGAGTCTAGCTTCAGAGGGAGTAGCCCTATGGAATCTACTACTTCAGGATCTGGGGAGATTAGACTCAATATTGTAATAGTTGCAGCAGCTCTGCAAAAACATCAGCAGAGCAATATCAATAGCATTATGAGTAGATTAGATTTCGTGATGATGACAACCATACCTCCTGGAGTGAGGTGGGGTGATTTGGTTTTGTAGCCCTAGAGAGCTACAAGAAGGGCAGGATTCTTGAGGAGGTCCACCTCTTGAATCAATACCCTGCTACGGGGCCCACAGTAGTTTGTAGCAGGATGGATCAGTGGCAGTAGATGCAGTCAAATGCCAGAGTGACAGATGCAGAGTCTAGTTGCATGTCAGATGCTGGGGAGCGCAGTGCAGAGTTGGCAATAGCGCAATGGCACAATGTAGAGTCAGTAGTAGCGCAGATGCCTCAGTGATAATGCAAATACTAGCAGCAGTCAGAGACTCGGGTGACAAATGTATCATACTGATCACAGGTGATTCAGTATTTTGGAAGTTTTTCCGTTGCAGTTGCAACAGCAGCAAATGGAGATGGAATCTAAACTTAGGAAAACTGATTAATTAAAGGGTATTAATTAAGCCATGCTGAGAATCTTCTAGAAGAAGACATGGATCGAGTTCTAGTTAATCTTAGCTATCCATTATGATTTAATCTTGGTCGTTGATGTCTCAACGAGAGATTATAAGAAGAAATTCGATGCGGGTTGGAGAACACGCTTGAGAGACAAGGAATTCAATTTGCTGAGAAATCGAACTCCACAGTAGCAGTAGTCAATTGCCGGAGGTGATTCAGTGAAGTTGAAGTAGTGAGAGAGGTGCAAGGATAGTAAGACTGGAAGGAAGTTTCTCCGGTCTAGTGAGTGCATAGCATAGAAGCAGTGAGTGCCACAGAGAGGTAGCACAGAGCAGAGAGGCAGTGCAGAGCTTTAGAGAGAGATCCATATTTTGCTGAGGAGAAGTCGAAATTCAGTGCCAGAAGTTGGAGTGAGAGCTCGGAGGCCAGGAGATTCGATTTTCAAGATAGCAGTTGATCAGTTAGAGAGAGAGACACTAGTCCGAGTTGTGGGACATAGATCTGCATAGGCTGATGCAGAGGCAGCAAGGGGCAGCTCATCATGAGCCAAGGTCAGTGTCGGATCATCGGTGGGAGTGAGATTTTGCTCACTAAATCTCCTGTCAGTTATTTCTTTGTATGGAAAGCTAGATTTGAGCTTCCATAGATTTGTACTCAAATTTACTACTGCATAATAAATAAAACCCTCAGTTGTTGCACCGATTTTCCCAAGTTGGGTTTTTCCGGGGACATTGGTCCAAAAACAACGATGCATTATTGTGTGTGTGCATCTATTCTTCCAGTGTTTTTTTTCTTCCGCGGTATTTATTTTGTGAAGGTTGTAGTGTATATGTTTCAATATTTGTCGTAGAAAATTGCAAATAATTTGTTCAATTAATTTAACAAATAGGAGAAATGTTATCAGTTGTTGTAGTAGGATTCGAGGTTTTCGAATTTTCACACTCTCCACACATGCGAAGAAATTACGACACATATTGTTGCAGTAAAGTGTAGTTGCAGAAGTTAAGTTAGGTCATCAAGAAGAGTTGTTTTTGGAAGTCTAGTTCTCTAGGAGAGAGAATCTACCCTAGCGAAGAAGAGAAGTTGCAGTTTTTGGGCAAGCCGAAATTGCAGTTTCTGGGCAAGTCAAAGTTGAAGTTGCAATTACAATTTTTGAAGTTGCAATTGCTGAGTAGGTTGAAGTTGCTAGAAGGAGAAGTTGTTTAAAGAGGAAGCATTGACTTGGTCTTGGAGGGTTTTTTGGTCAAGGGTCTAGGTCTTGGAATTCGTCAATTGAAGATTCTATAAGAAGAAGAATTCTGGTGAATTTTCCTCTCAAGTTGGAGAGGTTTTGGCCATAGCTGATCACCTACATCTTGTGTCTTATTGTCTCATTTTTCTTTATGTTTTGGTAGTTGTTTGATGATAGAGAACACTAATTAGTAATTATAATAAAGGAAAGAAGAAGTAAATCGGGAAAAGTAAAAATACATCACAAGTAGTTATCAATAAGAAGAGAAATCTCCTCTCTTGTTGCCCCTAGATTTCTCAACATGGTATCAAAGCTAAGGAGATAGGTCAAGAAATGGCATCTCAATAAAGGATGCTCAAGGATCGAAGTTTGAGAAAAGTATCAAAGCATCAAGAAGATTCTATCATCTCCAAGGCATTTCAAGGACAATGATCGTATCATCATCTTGAAGGAAGTCAAGACTCAAAACCCTAGTTCATTCAAAGAAGGTATCTACATTCAAAACTTTCTTGGGATCCTCGCTCTATCAATCATCAAAAGGAAACAAAGGACTTTAAAGCATCTTGATGTTTTCACATTCAAGGGTAGAAGAAGAAAGGCATTGTCATCATCATCAAAGATATCAAGGCATCATCAAGAAGTCATAATCAATCATCATCAACAAAGGCATCAAGTTGAAGAGTTCATCTTCACTTGACAAGTAAGTATCTTTATTTCTATGACTGAATCTAGTAAAATGACTTCATTTCTTTGCAAGGAGATCAACAAGTTGGTTGGGTCATCGAACTTCCTTGCATGGAAAAGGAGGATAAACTTAGTCCTCAAAGAAAATGAAGTTATTGATCATGACAATAGCAAAGTCTCCAAACCATCTGAAGAGCAAACACCATCTAAATATATGAAAAAGGATCTAAAGGGATCAAAGGATTCTTATAGAATCCATCAAGGATTCCCCCATCCCATATGTAGCAGACTTGGAGACATCAAGAGAGATAATGATAGGCTAACAGAATTATTCTCTAAAAGCACGACAGGAAAAGTCATATAACTAAGATTTGATCTATACCAGTTGAAAGAATCAAAGGATGAAGGGATATCTACATGTCTTACCAAAGCATCACAAATAAGGAATCAACTTCAAGATCTAGGAGAGATGATATCTGATAAAGAAATGATTACCATTGTTCTAAATGCACTAACTGATGGACAAGGTAACCTTGTATCAAAGGCCTATGAAGAGAAGAAAGCTATCCCATTCAATAATCTATGGTCACTATGCAAGATTGAAGAAAATAAGTTGAAGGCAAAAAGTGATGTAGGATCAAATCAACAGGTTCAAACATTTGTTGTCATGACAAGGAGAAAATGTAAATTTGGAAAGTTTGGTCCTCGGAAAAAGAAGATCAATATGTCGCGGATCCAATGTTATAGATGTCAAGAATATGGGCACTACAAGAGAGAGTGTCATGAGCTCAAGAAGGACAACAACAAATGAAGAAGGGAAGAAGCCCATATCACTGAAGAAGTAGAACACGCTGAAAAGAAGATATCCAAGAAAAGGGAAGTAAAAGATCTCTCCTATTATTGAGATAAGTCTTCCTCACATAGTTCTTTTCAAGTTTCTATTTCAAGTTTTTTGTTGTAAACTATCATGGTAGGAATCATTAGAAGCATGATAAGATGCATCATGGTAGGAGATGGCATCATAGAAGCATACAATTGAAAGCAAGAGATGGTGACATCATCATAAAGAAGCATGAAAGATAGCTGAAATAGAAGTCTATGGTTGTCACCTGTAGAAGGATGTAGCTCTTGGTAATCTCAATAGAAGTATAAATAGTACTTATGGTAAGAAGAAATTCATGTAGTATAAAAAACTCATCATACATTATTCAAGAGAAGCATTTTGCTGAATAAGGATGATCAAAATCCACCATTAGAATCTTCATTGGAAGGTTCACCTATTGGAAGAAGCAAGTGTCTCGCTAAGAACTCCACCTTGTAGGAATCCATGGAATGATGGTATGTTGTCAAAAGATGTGAGGCGGATTAAAGTGATTGAAGTTCATTCAATCAAAGAAGTTGTTGAAGGAAGTCTAGACGACGTAAAGGAACAAAATGAGGTATGTATGTTTGTATTTGATAAAATTAAGTCATGTCATATAGTTGCAGGTAACATGGAAGAATGTTCTACCTCAAGAGCATGATCAAAAGAAAGGATCTCCTCCTTTGGAAGGATGCATGAAGGCATGGTTCACACATTGACTAGATGAAATCAACATAATATGTCCTCATATGAAATATGAGGTGGTTGATAAAGATGAAGGAACTATGATTGGATGTTCCTAGGAAGAAATGTGTGAATAAAGAAAGGAAGATATCATGAAAAATGCAACTATGAAGAAGGCAATCAACATTCAACGACTAAAAGTTTTGACTATGGTATCTCCATGGGAAAGATATGAAGATCTTGATAAAGTCTGTAAAAGAAAGGGACCCTTGGAATTGTATAGTTTTTTGGAGATGTGTCAATATATGTAGAGGATGTTGATGCAAGCAAGGAGATGTCATGGTGAAAGACCATCACAAAGGTAATTTTGATTTTGTTCATTTTTATTTCTGAATGATATCTGGATGGGCTAATGTAGGGCTACCAAAGGAAGAGTTGTAGTTGTCATCTACAACTGATACTCATGTGGTAGGATGAAAGATCCTAAAGGAAACATGATGCGAAAAAGGTAGCAAGGTATGAAGGAAAGGCTAGATATGGAATAATGGATCACTTTCCAATGAAATAATGGATGACACCACCAACCTGATTCATGAATGAAAGCAATGGATGGTCGATGCCCTACTGAGAAGTCTTTCTAGAGGATCTAGGTGTGGTTTTCTCCTGCTCCCTCCCCCCCCCAAGGTGCTGGTGTTGAAAGCCAGGGTGGATGATAGTATTAAGGTGTCAAAACATATGCTAATGCATGCAATGGAACATTTAGCATATCCTATTGTTTTTCCACCTCTGCACAAATATAATTGTACAATGTAATGTCTCTAGGCTCAACAAGTCTTTAATCTGCCCCCACATGCTATCCATTTGCTCATACACGTCCCCAATTATTGGCTGATCTGAATTTGCAAACTTGATTATGCAATAAATTGGTTTGGTGAATTGCAAAACATATTTAACTTGTGACCAAAAGAACATGTCAAGAATAGTGTCCTTGGCTACATTAGCACCATCTCTATTAGTGTTAATTTCCTCCCATGATTCAGACCTCACCATATTAGTTAAAGCTTGTCTCACTTTCACTAGCTGCCTAAAGGTGAGGTAATAGCTTGCAAATCTTGTTTTTGCAAGTTTAAGCAACTACAACTTGGAGTAAGTGTCATAGAAGTAGTTTACCCTTGTATGCCCTGTGATAAATTTAATGAGTTGCTTCCCTCTCTTGTAAAGATCATTAATCCACCCACATTCTTTATGCTTCACAATATTCATGCATCAAAAGGTTCAATGTGTGCACCAAGCACTCAGACCAAAATATGTGTGGATGAGTACGGTCAATAACTCTTCCTGTTGCCTTACAATTTGCTGCATTATATGTGATCATTTGAACCACATTATTAGGACCACCATCTCTGGTTGATTGCAATAGGAGATCTGCAATGTTTTGCGAACTTGCACTGCTAGAGAAGTCATGACATGTAATAAATATTGCACCACTAGCAGAAACACCAAGAACATTTATCAAATGTTGGTTTCTAATATTAGTCCACCCATCTGATACAATGGATACCCCATAATCCACCCAATCATTTGTAAAACGTGTCAAAGCTCTTTGAACCTTTGCTTTTTCTCTTTCTAATAACATTGTTCTAGCTTTCTCATAGTTGGAGACCTTGTATCCTTTTGGGGCTTCATTGATGGCCTTTACCATTACATTGCAATAGGGAGAGCAAAGCACATTGAATGGTACACTGCAAGCACAAAAAAATCGGACTCTTTCCATCCACATCATCCCTCCCAGCAACATTCAGGAAATCCCCTGTTGTTCTTTTACCTCCAGATCTTGCAGAATTACCAAGAGGAGATGAGCTACCAAATCTAGAGGTTGCACTTGATTCAGACTGAGTTTTTTGTTTCTTGCTTTTTTGTTGTGCAACCTCCTCTATTTGGATGTATTTTCTTCTTTGTTCAGCTGAAATGTCTGGGCAAATTTGTATCCCCACAGCACCCTTTTTCTCATCACTGTCCATCACCCCACAAAGATGCCTGCTCACATGGGTATATGAACCACTAAATGGTTTTCCTCCATGACAACCATGAAGGCACAAAAATTTGTAGCTTCCACCACCTTTTCCCCCTTCAAGTTTGGTCACATAGTTCCACAAGGGTGTCAATGCAGCTTTCCCCTTTAGTGTTTCAATGTTCCTTTCAGGTTCATCCCCTTCCTCTTCAAACCCTTCCTCTTCATTATACATTGGGTCACTCATATGGGGACCACTATCCTCTTGTTCTTCTTCCCTTCTATTCCTACTCTCCTTGCCATCATGGAAACCAAAAGTGGAATGATGCATAGAAGCGAAAAGAACACCATCTTGGAATATGAATATAGGTGCTGAACAACCTACAATTAAATGAGCAAGAAGAAAGAATGGGAAAGAGTAGGAGAGGAAGGAGAAAAATACAAAAAACAATGACAAAAAAAGAGGGAGTTTGGGATTTGCACTTACCTCTTTAGCTCTTGTAGATGAAAGCCCTTCTCCTTCTCCTTCTCCTAGCTCCTCCTTCACTCCTCCAAGCTCCTCCTCCTTCTCCTAGCTCCTCCTTCTTCACTCCTCCAAGTTCATCCTCCTTCTCTTAGCTCCTCCTTCTTCACTCCTCCAAGCTCTCCTCAAGTCTCTCCTCTCTTTCTCCTCTACTCTCCAAGCTCTCCAAAAATACAAGTGAGCAAATGAAAGGTGAAAGAGCCTTTTAATCCCTTCACTCCCTTCCCTAACCCAACTTAGACCTACCCCCAACCACTAGATAGCAAAAAAAAATAAAAAATAAAAAAATCGTTTTTGTGGGGCCGCACGGCGAAACCAGCGGGCTGCCCACGGACTCTGTCGCAATCCGTACAGATCCGACCTCGAAACGTGGCGTTTTGGCTGGATGATTCGCCGGACGAAACGCGTCGCGGCAATTGCAAAAAGCGGATCAAGCCAGACGATTCGCACAGGGTAGGAAGTGGTTTTTTCGGGACGCGTTTCAGGGTTTTGATCTAGGGGGGTCGTTTCGTGCAACACTGAGATGGACACATCATTCTTGTCTTCACTTCAGAAGATAGAATGGAGAATTGGTTAAGCAACTGGCATCCAATACTCTTTGAGGATGTGATAGGTCATCCAAGATAAGAGTAGTTGTAGAGGACTAATATTCTTTGAGGATTGGAAATCCATGACAAGAATAGTCCTGGTGGAACATAATCTAAGAGAACCGGGTGGGGTATGTCCTGAGAGAGACAATGATGATGATGTCTATAAATCATTGGTCTCGCCAGCATCGTGCTCTAATCTTGCGGAGAGATAGAGTTCTTAGTCAAGGCCTTGCAATATGACAATGATGGATGATTCTATAAATCATTGGTCTCGCCAGCATCGTGCTCTAATCTTGCGGAGAGATAGAGTTCTTAGTCAAGGCCTTGCAATATGACAATGATGGATGATATGATGCTAAACAAATGGGTTACCAATCCCACTCTTCTTATGAGAATTCTTCAGATTGAGAATGTCCAAGTACCTTGAATGGATCATGAATACCTCCCTAGTTAAGAGGGAGTCTTGAAATATGTAACTAGGCTCGGTCTTCATAATGACATGTGTAATTATGATTTTATGTATTTAATGAAAAAAGAGAAAAATAAATTTATTATTGTAAGTCTTGAGGCATGGGTTTCATAATCGAGAGAATTTATTTTATAGGTCAAGCACCCATTGAGTGCTTCTAAGTTTGTTATAAAGTCATTAAGTCATTGTCATGTATGAATGACCCATTTGGCCATGTTACATAATGTAAAGAAAAATTTATCGAGTCATAGTCGAGTCAAAAGACCCTCCAAGACATCGTCATGGCACAAAGTTCAAGTAGGCCTACACAAGTGGGCAAGTCGGCCTAAAAGGAGCAATTCGACCCTGTGAGAAGCCTATATAAAGAAAAACCTCGACCTTATTTGGAGATACAAGTCGGCCTAAAAGGAGCAATTCGACCCTATGAGAAGCCTATATAAAGAAAAATCTCGACCTTATTTGGAGATACTTCACTTACACACAAGTTCGATCATAAGGACAAGAAGAAGTGCAAAGAAGAGGAAGACAAAGGAAGGAAGGAAAGACAAGCTATTTAGGATTTGTTTTGGGCTACTTCTCTCCACACGTGCGAAGAAATTAGGGCACATATTGCTACAGTAAAGCCGAGCTACGAAAGTGAAGTTAGGTCATCAAGAAGAATTGTTTTTGGATGTCAAGTTCTCTAGGAGAGAGAATCTACCTTAGCGAATAAGAGAAGTTGCAGTTTTTGGGCAAGTCGACGTTGCAGTTGCAGTTCCTGAATTTGTAGTTGTTGAGCAGGTCGAAATTGCTAGAAGGAGAAGCTATTCAAAGAGGAAGCATTGACTTGGTCTTGGAGGGGTTCTTGGTCAAGGGTCTAGGTCTTGGAATTTGTCAATTGAAGATTCTATAAGAAGAAGAATTCTGGTGGGTTTTCCTCTCAAGTTGGAGAGGTTTCGGCCATGAATGATTGCCTACATTTTGTGTCCTATTGTCTCATTTTTCTTATGTTTTTGGTAGTTGTTTTGATGATAGAAAACACTAATTATAATAAAGGAAAGAAGAAGTAAATCAAGAAAAGTAAAAATACATCACAAGCAATTATCAATAAGAAGAGAAATCTCCTCTCTTGTTGCTCCTAGATTTCTCAACACAAGTTTCCCAGCCCTACTCAAGGTATGTGAATATATGTGCCCCAAATCCCCAAGAACCAATGACAAGTTGTACTCGAAGAATGGAGACGAGATATGGGGCTTGTAATGTGGCATGGAAGGTGTTAAGTATGATATAAGGAAAATGGAACACGTTGCCTCAATCATGGCTTCCTAGGTAGTGTCCCCCTATAACCCAAAGGGTCTTAAAGGAGGTCTCACTGGACTAGGGTCAAACATTAAAACCCTAGTAAGGTCCAACAAGCAAAAAGCTCTCTTAACCTATTAATCTACAACCAAGAGGCTAGATAATGTGTAAATAAAAGAAATATGAATTTGTATAAAGACCGGGATTAGATCTAACCATTTTGCTAAATTTTCCCAAGTAATAACTTGTTGTAAATTGATATGAAAGTAAAAATCGACCAGTAAATCTTACCTTAACTATAGAAAATAAAAAGGAGAATTTGAGAATCTTTGGATTTTTTGTTGTTGAAGTCATAATTGTGCCTTGGAGTCTCACCTTTTACCAAAGTGTGAAGTAGATGTCCCTCTAAGTTGCCATGCCAAGTTATTTTCTAGGGAGTGAGCTTGGTCATTCCGAAAAGCATCCACACTATAGCTTAATTCACCTGATAACTATCAATCTTCCTTATGAATTGCCCTCCCTCTCTTTGTGACATCTCTAACCTCTATCCCCTGTGTGCGGAAAAAACAAAATCATTGTAATAATAAAGCTCCCATTCAAACTAGGTTAAAAGCTTTGGATCGATTCTCCTGCAAAACCAAAATAAACAAGTGGGAAACCCTAGTTGCTTGCTTCCACATAACATATTGGCTCCTCGATGGTAAAGAACATTAATCTTAGGATAAATTTAATTATTAGCAAGATGGAATTAGATAAAAATAATTTTAATAGCAATAGCAAGAAAAAGAACATTAACAAAAGCCACTACACAATTATACAAAGTGTACAAGAGTTTGCAAAATATATGAGCTCCTTTTATTAGATAGCACTTGTCTCAAGTGAAAGACAACAATTTACAAATGAGGAGAGGCTAGCCTGTTATAGAAAAAATTACAACGACTAGTTAATCGGTAGCTAAAGGGCTAGTTTGACTCTTCCTCAATAATAAACTTACTTGTCATCCACATGTTGGAGACTTAGTAAATTAATTCATTAAATATTACAATGCAATTTTGAATTCAACCAATAAAGGGGTCGACTTGGACAAGTTTCCACAATTTAGATCAAAATCCCGTTTGCTCATGTCCCATTGCTCAACTAATTGGTCCACCGGGTCTCCAATGACTAGTCAGATTCTCTAACAACTAGTTGACATCACCAATGGCGATTTTTGACTTGACTTTTTCAACTTCGTCGACTTTCTGACAATTATAGCACCTGGGTATACTGAAACTGGCCTAGATCAAAACTAGGTATCTCTTGAAATTTTCATATCTTGCTCAGCATTGTGACATCATCATTTGCTTGGCACGTTATCATGCCCCACTAGAGCTCTAACACCCTTGGGAACTTAGATAAACCAAGACATGGATTTTGTTCATCTCGTTCTGTAGACCAATTTTAACATATTATACGTCAAATTTTGTCAATTTTTCCACTATTAAGCCTTCTAAAAACATGTCCTACTATATCATCACGCCCAAGGGGATGATGTATAATGTCGTTGAGGATTTAAAAAATCTGAAACGTGGGTCTTGTTCCTCACTGAGTAAATGACTTTTGACATCATGCATGTCACAAACAACCCAATGCTCTACCTGAAAATCCCCCTGGAAGCTTTTCCTATATTGTTGACCAAGTTTGATCAAGTTATAACTAGCCACAAGATGCTCAAATTGGGAAAATTCCACATGGCATGGAATCCTCTCATCATGCTCTCTAATATGAGGTTGGGTTGACTTTTTGACCACCTAAACCATTTTGCATTGGGAATCATGAACTGCCTTGGGAAACATGGAAACTGTCACAAGAGATTGTTATTTTGTGAGAGTTGTCATGAGTAATATTACACCAAAGCCAAGGTCACCTACAAACTCTATAGACACTAACCCTATGGAATGACATAGATGCACCTTGATGCACGTTGGACTGGCCCATACACCAATGATCACCACTACAAATGCAAGCTCCCATAAAACCATGAGTTCTCATGAGAAATCCACCAAGGTTCTCCAATCTAATTAGAGGAGATTGCCTAGGTGACGCTTTCAAGGGACAAGACATGATCCAACCAAAACAAAATGGATACAGACTCAAACTAACAAGACCAAGTCAACAATACTTAATGCAAGGCCTCACGTGGTTTTTACATGGCTTTAATTTGTGACCTTAGGCTTACATGGGGGTGACTGATGCACTGAAAAATCTATGTACCCCCACTGACAGAGGGGTAACACCTCCCTTGGTTATTTAAGAGGTGTTGGGCCTAAATAGTGAGGGCTTGGACCAAGGTGACAGTGGGTCCCCCGCCCTATGTGTGCTCATCTAGCGAGGTTGTCAGGACCTTAGCAGGCTTGCTAAAAATATTAGTAACAAGACCTTGTATTGAAAATACATTATTATAAATTTGTAATGTGCAAAACCCATAGACAATGCCCAACTAAAGAATGCTAAAGGACTTCAATTTCTTTCAAGTTTCATATTTCTAAGGTACAAAGTGGTGATCTCACCATAATACACCATTACTTATGTTCAAAAGTTAATATGATGAAATACATAATGTTCATAGATTGGTTGTTATGAGTATTGAGGGATGTGATGTGACAAAAGAAGTGATAGACGGGCCATGGGGGAAAGAAATATTCCAAGCCATGTGTCATTTAGAGAACTTGCTACCCAGTTTGACCATGTGTTTCTAAATAAAATGCCCTTGAGAAAACTATGACACACATACTTTCATGCAAACTTTAGTAGATGTTTAGTACTTGACAAGGCTTCCTTATTCATTCAATGTTTGCTCTCTCCCTTACATTCATTTGACTCTTCTTCCCCAACCTTCCCCCCAACTCCAACCTTCACCATTGACCATCCATGACAGAGCATGTCAACTGTAGGAAAATCAAAGGTTATGTGTGTTATTTCTTGTGTATTTCATCTTGAATTTAACAGTTGTCGTATGGTAGTGATAGTAGTGAGAAGGTAGGCTGGGAAGATAATGCCAACATCTCCAAATATCTATGTTCGAGCTTGACTCTAACCAATAGTTGCATGAATTCACTAGTCGTTTCCCTCACTGTAGAACTTTGAAGGTTGCACAACCATACTAGGTCTCCTAGAATTATAATCAGCGGTTTAGTTTCTTCTTGCCAAAATATAACCTGGGTATGAAGGATTCCCCAAGTTAGTAAATGCATAAAAAGTGGAATACCCAAGCTTGAGTTAGGTAGTGGTTGAATATAAGATGTCGATAGGCTAACAAAGTATTGGTGGAGGATCCTAGGTGAATCTACATCATTTGGATTCTTGGTAGATGTTTATTATGACCAAAGTCCTGTAGCAATGTAATTGGGATGCACCATGAACTGAGAGAGACTCCAATAAATTGTTCTTGCTCTTGTCAACCCATATCCCAGCTCAGGGGTGAATTATTTAATAGATGCCTGAGGTTGGGGAGGGTATTGCTCCTATACAACATATTTTCATGGACACATTTTGATACAAATAAGTAATCTCACTTCTTTTGTAATTTTGTTAGTTGATATATCAATTGTGTTTCATGTGTATAACTCAAGATGAAGAAACTATCTCAATTATGTTATGAAATATGGGTATTACTGATAACTGGAAATAAGTGTCTAATTAATGGAAATCTAAAGATTTCATACATGCATGTTTATCCATAAATATACATAGCCAAATAGTTATTGTTCATATTTTATACATAAATTACTTAAATTAGTGATTACAAATCAAAACCATTACAAATTATGCATTTTTGCTTCAACATTAGAGCATTTTTAACAAGGCCCACAAGGCGTAGAGTAGTTGGTGACGGCGTATTTTGTTAAGGCACTCTGTGATAAAAAGTTCACCAATTCAAAACCTCGTGGGCACAAATCCAACCATGAGTACGGGTTGATGTCGCCTTGGTCAAGTGCGATCCTTAGGTGATTTTGATAGCTTAGATGCCCTTGAGTCATGGTTTCTTAAGCCACAGGTTAGTCCCACCAATTTGCGGACAAACAAACAAAAGAATAATTTTAATAATATGAAGAAGTGGGTTGGCTAAGAGCCCAATTAGCTATTACATTAGAGCAAATATTATGGGGTGTTGCCCTACTAGACGACAATGGTAGTTAACCACACCACATGATCGTATAAAAAAGAAGTAATTATGATGTTGGAAAAATGCTCAGAAATAAACTTTTACAAGATAGCATACTATTTCAACTTCAAATGGGGAATTATGAGGTGTTCTCAAATTCTTATAGATACAAATAGAAGGATAATATATCAACACCATTTGCAAGGAAATCAGTAAAAATGTTCGGACATCAAGTTGGATTAAGTTAGAGAGTGTGACGATTTGTTTGCCCAACTCAAGAGAAATGAATTTACATGAAATTACAGTAACACCACTAATGACAAAAGAAAGGTCAATGGGACACAAGAGTATGGTCGGTACCATTACCCTTCATTTCAGCAAGGGTACATAAGTACTTTTTCATTCTTGGCAGCATCATTGTAAGCCCAAAGAATGCAAGTCAAAAGCCATGTAACCCATGTGAAAGCCTTGTTACCCACCATTTTGTGGGTAATATCCCTAGGAGAAAAAATTTCTCCAAGATGGTCCTCAACCACAGCCAATAGCCCCTTGCAGCCATCAACTAGCTCATTGTGCCATCTTCTCCGCCACCTGAGCCAATCATGTGGTCCCTCGCCCATCTGCCATGATCGTATGTTTGAAGGTGGGCCTCTCGAATCTAAAGGTATGCCTTGTCATTTGGAAATTGAGTATTGTAGTTTTCTTATCATTGACACTTGTGGGCATGGATTAATGGGGGGTTTCGGCAGAAAGAATGGGCTAGGTCTGTGCTTCTGTCCCCTATACCCCTTTTAGGAATTAACCTTGGATTCTAGTCTCGTGGGATCTTTTTTATTGACCATTTGGTTCCAGGGATGATATTTCTTGGGAAACCTTGATTTGGTTGCAAGGTCCCACTCCCTTATCCACTTATATTACCCTGTTTCCATCCATTATCACCCCATCCATCATTTTTCTCGCCTGGGTCCACATCCCTCCATTGGGTCCGCATAGGGTTAGCTTGCCCCTTCCCCTTGCCCACACCTTGGGTCATGGCCTAGAATGAAGCCTAGACGTTGATGCAACTGAAAAGAAAGTTAAAAGCATATATGGCTACATTCAACAGGAAAAGTACCAAAAAATGCAAAAGACGGTCGAGACAAAAACATTTTAGCACATGGGCAAAAGCCAATACATGAGCTCTGCCCCATCATCATGGCCATCACCCTAGTTCCTACAAGTTCTATGAGCCTTCTTCATCATATAGGAACCCATGATTGTCCCAACCCCTAGTAGGCGATGAACCGCCCCACCTTAAAAAGGGGATTCTACTGCTATATCTTACACATCATGCTCTAACTACTTGAGCCCTGAGCAATCAGTTAAAGAAAACCATAAAAAAGGCAAAAGGCATAACAGAAGGGTTGAAAAATCAAGGTCGGGGCACCTCATGTACCATGATTGCTCCCTCCTATACATTATAAACCCAAGTGTGGGCTTCCCTCTTATTAGCTACCCTTGTAACCCGACATGTGACTCAGGGCTGCCCCTTTTCATCCCCTAATTCATTCACCATATATGTCACATGCCACCACCTTTTGAAGGATGTACCTTGAATATTGTCCCCTTTAGAAATGGAAACCACCTAATAGGGTGTTTGGTTAACCCCATTTGGGGTTTAGGAGACATTGGCACATCCCGTAGCCCATTATGGAAGGGCAAACCATTATGAAGTCCCCACTTGTGGTCCATGATTAGGTAAGCTAGTTTACTCGATTTCTCTAATGACTTGTTGTACTAGAAGGCTAGGGTCACATTGGATCTTATGCAGAATTGCAAATGGTTTCCATTTGGGGTTTGGTCTCCCTATATGGGGTCCTAATCCTCCAGAGGGCTACATTGGCACATGTAGGGTGAGCTTTGAAAGCCATGGGCCTCCATAGCAACAAATTGCACTCCATGGATCCCCACATCCATTCAGAGATTGCTCGTGGTTCACTTATTGGACGAGGAGGATGCACCTGATCCATCATGCCTAGTGGGCCCTAGATCTACACCATACACTTGGCATATGATGCAGGACTTGCACAATGATGTGGAATCACCTCCACCATCATCCTGGCCCTTGTAGACGATCTACAGCATCTTCGATTTGTTTGGACACCCATGAGGACACTTGTGTGCCCCCCACATGTCATTTGGAGCACCACGGGTTATTACAAGGGGCGAACACCTTGTCCATTGATTCTGAGGGTCCTATTCTTCATTGTGGCACCCATGGACCTCATTAGGCCTCTTAGAGGACCCTACAACATGCATAGATTATTATTTGACCTCTTGAAAGGCTTACTTTTTAATTTATGAACTAGTTTGGTGGGCTTGTCACCAATAGTTGTATTATTAGAACATTATTTTATTTTTGGGGCATATGTAGGCCAAGGAGACTAAATCGAACTCCTAAGTTGTGTATAAATACAAGTGAGATGAGTTCATTTCTCATCATCACTTTGGATTGGATCTCTCTCTTCTTTAGAGGATTTCGCACTTTTTCTGGAGGATGAATTGGAGCATTTATGGATGAATTTTGATGTATGGTTATTGGTCTATCTTCTCTTGGAGCTTATCTATTGTCATTTGTGAATGCTTGGATATACTCTAGTGCATGTAAGTATGAAATTTTGATGTAATTCTCGTTACTTTTGTCATATATATTGGATTGGGATTTTTCATTGTTTTGGGGTTAATTGTTGCAGGCAAATTATTGCTTAATATTGTGGAATTGTCTCTATTATAACGTTCGCTCCATGTATGGGCCATGTAGTGTGAACGAAATCTCCTAGGGGTAAAATCTGACCTTGATAAGCCATTCCTCTTGTGCATTTGAAGTATAAAAGCTGCAAGATTGATTTCACTTGACCTAAACAGTTTGTGAAGTAATTATGAGGCCTCCTTGACTGGGAACCAAGAAATCTTACACATAATCAACATGGACTCAATTCTCCCAAGGATTAAGGCACTGGTCTACCAAGGGTGGTCACCAAAATTATTCTTTCACCTTCTCCCAAGTCTAGCCACATTGGGGTGCCTAGGGCATCGATTTCTCGACAAGCTAGCCACTGAAAAAATTCGATCTCCTAGGGTCTCCTGTGTTGGCCTTTCCTCTAGACGTCCTCCAAATTTGAAGACATTCTGACTATGGAATTGGGAGAAAAGCCAAGCCCTAGCTGCAGGACCAAAACTTGCCCTGCCATCCCCAAGGCTAGCACTTCTCAGGATCAAACCAACATCTTTGAATAATGATTTTTTTTTTATCCTTTCTCCACCTTGTCTAGGGTAAGAATATCATCGGTTGCTACATTCCTTCCTCGTACCCTAAACAAGGTCCACTTGGCCTCGTGTGGTCCCACTCCTTTGAAAGATCATTCTTCAAGAACCATCTGCGATACCAATTCTAACAAGGATTCTAGGGATTGGGAAACTCCTTCACGCGTCTTATCCCATAAACCTAACCCTCATATCCTCTCTTCCTAGATTACCTAATACCTTGCTTACAAAGCAAGCAATTGTTATCCTTCAAATCCTGGGAAAGGGTTGTTCAGGTCACTCATATCCATTGACTTATCCTTCATTAGTGATTCCATACATACCGGGTCTCCTCCCATCGGTGAAAGTCCGTAAATAGAAGGGAGCCTTAGCTGAGGTGATAGTGGGCTAAGACTCAATTTATTGCCCTTGGCCTAACATTTGCCCTTTAGGGATTCCCCTTAGGTCCACTGCTAGTTTGAGCGGTAGCAAGCCCTATATTATGGTATCCTAGGCCTAGTTTGGTTGGCCATGGCCTGTCCTTTTAGGCTAAGTCCCTAGCCCCTTTGTCCTATATTAGATCGAAGGGCTTTGGATGGATCCAACTCGTGGTTTAGAGGAGCCATCAATTTGTAGGCGTGATCACAAATGTAGGGAACAATCAAGCTCAGGTCAAGTGCACCTATGTCAGTTCCACATGGTCGTTGCATTGTGATTGTACCAATGTTGCACAAAACGCACACCCCTCCCAAAGGATCCAAACCAAGAACTGTGTCCCGTACGAATCCGTGGGGGATCCGCGGTTCGAAATTTCAGAACCGTTGATCGGGCCAGCGAAGACGGTTCCTGGAAATTCGAAACCGTGTCAACCCGAACCGCAGTTTCGAATTTTCGAACCGCGGATCCTCCCTGGATCCATGGCGGATCGTGCACGGATCCCATGGGAGACGGGCGATTCCACAGGGTTTCATAGGGTTCTAAATATTTTTTTTCTTTGACTTATGTTGGGTTGGGGCTTCTCGAACACTCCCAAGTTGCTCCTTAGATGCTTCCTAGATGCTCCCTCATGGTAATGTTAAATTCTTAAAGTAAAAGTGGCATTCTCCTTTATCAGACTTCATATTGAGAAAATAGAATTTCATATCCTATTCAAAATTCAGTAGACTTAATAGTTTTCAGGAATTCAGGATCAATGGGATTGTGGCATTTCATTAGATTATATCATGTATGAGGGTATGTGATTAGCATTTAATCAAGACCACCAAGCCCTATATGCACCCTAGTGTTGGTGATGTTAATTGTGAACTCTTTTGTCATGCCCTTAGCAAAAGTTTACCTTTCAATCAAGTCAAAATCATCGATCAAACATGTTAAACTTTTTCTAACATATTTTAAGGCTTGGATTAGGTAGTTTGATCAAAATTGGGCAATGTTGACTAATATCCCTAGACAA
>APFE030714435.1:4060-38654 GCA_000404065.3 Pinus taeda
TAGGCGTCATAAATAAGAACTTTTGAGGATTAAGGGATACTCCATATCTCCTACACCTCTCAACAATTTGTTGTAAGTGGACCCAATGAATGTCTTGGGCTTTGAATAGACAATTGTATCCTGAAAATCCATCCATCATGGGCATTATCACAAACCCAATGACTAGTTGCATGAGTCTCTCTAAATTGGTAGAGGGTAATTATATATAAGTGAAGCTTTGTTTAGATCATGGAAATTGACACATAATATTATTTCTCCATTCTTCTTTCTAACCACAATCGGATTGGAAATCTAGTCTAAATGACTTATTATGAAAATGATGCATGCTTTCTCAATTTCTTCAATCTCTAATTTGACCAAATGCTTTAGTTTGGGATTAATAATTCTTGACTTTTGCCTCACTAATTATTCATCCTCCTTCAAAGGAATAATATATTGAGTAATTATTTTGTCACATTCCTTTAAATCTTGGTAGGTCCATGCAAATATGTATTAATTTTTGAACATGATCATATATTCATTAATCTCATGTTGAGTGCACTCACTCCAAATATTCAACCACTTGGGGGTTTTTGGAGTTCCAATATTTATCTTCTTGACATAACAATTTTTTCTAATGGACTAGTCTTCTGATAGTTGAGAGGTTTGAATTTAATCATATTGATTCAAACCATAATGGAATTTGGCTATTTCTTAACACCTCCTTGTCTTCTCTATCTTTTCAACAAGGAAATTGATGATATGTTCTACATTATCAAAATCTTGCTGGTATTCTTCATTATCCACTACAGATGGATGAAATAATATTTATACATAAAATGAATTATACTTTGATTCTAGATTAAATAAGGAAGATGTTACCACCAAAGAATCATATTTCTTATTTGATATATAAAAATAAATATTTCAACAGAATCAAACCGTTGCATTAATTCCTAGAATTTTTGTGCATAAGCTTTCAAATTTCTCTTGTTAATAGTATACTTATTGTTTACTTCATTAATGATCAATTCAGATTCTCCCATGACAATGATATATTTAATTACCTTATGTTGGGAAAGTAGTAGACCCTAAATCAATGCTTCATATTTGTCTTCATTATTTGTACAATTAAATTGCAAATGGAAAGCGTTTAGGAGCCATTTTCTGCTTGGGATTTCAAATATTACACCCACTCATGATCTAATGTTTTAAGAAGAACCATTGAATAGAATTTTCCAGTGACCTTAAAATGAATTTTCATTACTATGATCTACAATATTTACATGAGTATGATGTAATTTTCAAGACCAATGTCTATATAACTAATCACTACAACAAATTCTTTTTTTTGATGAAGATAGGGTTCTCTAGGTATTCTTGTCAAAATACCATCCTTGTTTGGAAGCATCATACTGAACTCCCATTATTCATGATATACCATCCTAAAGGAAAGCTCTATTATCTTCCTAAAATAGCCAATATGCATTTGATACGTCCACCACAACTATTGTAAAGACAACTGTAATATGTGGTGCCAAACTTATGGATGTGAAAAAAACTTTGATTTCGCCATAAAATGTAACTTTGTTGGGCATTAGATAATCCAACATTCCTCGTGTGTTTCGCAACATGGCTTAACTGCCTCTCATGGATCCTTTAACTCTGGCGATGAGTCTGTTTACTAACACCTGCGAGTTTTGGTGTAACATAAATCATGTTACCAACAAGTGGTATCAGAGCCAAAGTGACTTGAGTTCGAATCACACCTGACTCACATTGGGGGGGATATTGTTGGGCATTGGATAATCCAATGGTCCTCGTGTGTTTCACGGCATGGCTTAACCGCCTATCATGGATTTGTTAACTCTGGTGATCTGTCCGTTTACTAACACACGTGGGTTTTGGCGTAACGAAAATCATGTTCCCAACACACTTTACTTGAACCGATTTCACAAATGCTTTCTCATTCTTTATAGTATTTAGTACAATCTAAGCCAATTACTTTCATAATGTAAAGTGGCATAATATTATTTGTCGCACTCATGTCATTTAAACAATTATGCAATATTAATTTAAACGTTTCCAAAGAAATATATATAAAAGGGTTGTACTTTACCTTGAGACTTGATAAGAGCGTAAAGACACACTTGTTTATGATTAATGAAGGCCGCTTCTACTCTAGAATTGAATAAATTTTCACTCTTGAGGGATTTTATGAGATTTCTCTTTGTTTAGGGATCTTCACTATCTCTGAAAATGGTAACATAATGTGGAGCTTGTATAATGTAGCCATAATATTATAATTCATTTTCATTGGGTAAAATACATTGTTTCCTTTCTTATAATATGGTATGTATTTCTCTTGTTTCACATTCTTTTGAGCTAAAGTTTCTCATTTATTTCTTACAATTGCATGAGAAATTAGACCTTTTCCCTTTGATTTATTCAATTGAGATCTCGTCTAAATGACATTATTTTGTTCCATGAATTCTTAATCTTCTTGTATTAATTATTCTTGAAACAAAAATACTTGGTCATCCCCTATTTTTGTAAGTTCTAGGATGGTCAAGCTCTCTTTAGAAACATCTTGAGATTTTTCAATAAAGCGATCTTCTTGTTCCAATTCTTCATCATTCATTATTAAAACACTTCTATTTTGAAACCTTGGGGGCCTAGTACATTGCAAAGGTGAAATATCAACATTGTGATTTCTATTAGGTTTGTATCTGAAGTTATATGTGGTGCCTCTAGGGTTATGTTGTGTGAAGGTCTTTGCTCATATCCTCTTATTAATATTATTATCTTCTTTTTAATATGTTTCATAGTGATGTTTAATTGTGTTGTCTTTAAATCAATCTTGGAAGAGGATGGTTCTTCTGATATAGGAAAATTTTGTATATTAGTAGGAATGCCATGAAAAAATCCTCTTCGATGTGTTGTATCTTGAGTATTTCAAATTAGTGTTGGTCTTTTTCATTTTAAAATATTCAAGGAAGACATTTCCCTTTGGAATTTTCCAAAAATTATTTCGGGATCAACATTAGTTTATAGCATATCTTCCTTCAACTCTCACACCCTCCTCATTACTCAATCTAATGTGCTAATGGGGGAAGATTTATTGCATACTTGACATTAGTTGTCATTGCAAACTTATAACACCCGCATATAGCTAGAGCATTAGAATGGGTTTTCTAAGGTATTTGTTGCAAGGTTTTGCAAAATGAGATATTAAAGTCTATTTTTTCATTCTTCTGAAGATGGACTTGGGTTAATTGTGTGAGTAAAGTGTGATATCTAATGGGTTGGGCATATCTACCAATTAAGGCATTTCATATGTCATCTAAATATGAAATTTAAACAACAATTAGGGAAATATATTAATCATAAGCTAGTGCAATTAGGGTATGAAGGAATACCCTAACCATTACATCTCCATGTACAATTCCATGTATGTCACAAATGGCCAAGAATTGATCCATATGTTTATTTAGGCCGATGATGTCATCTTCGTTGAATACATACAAAACTATAGTGGTAAGGTGGGAAAGGGGTGTTTCTCCTCTTTTAAGGCAAGAGGACTCACTTTAAGTCTTTGTCTTTGATTTATATCTTCTTGCCTTTCTTCTCTTAATTCTTTGTGATCTACCATTTTTTCATTTTATAAGAAAATGAAAAGAGATACTTCCTCATTCTTTGAAGTATTGGATTTCTTAGGAATATTTTTGCTTTGGCTTCTTTTTAATGACCTTTTTCAAGTTCTTGGACTTCTCAAGTTTCAAGATCTATGCTTGAGTACAATCACCTTTCTGGATTATACAATGCTAATAACTCTTGTTGAGCCAAAGCTTATTAGAACCTTTCAAATTCTTCTCTAGTTCTTTATGTTCTTAAGAGAAATTCATACAATTGATGGTTGGAGTTAGCCATGATAAGTCATATACTAGGTATGGAATCTTTAATCATTCATATTCCTAATATTGTTGCCAAAAATGTTGATGTGTTTTCCTGTTGGGGAAAAGCGTCAACCTCCTAGGGCTTATTTTCAGGTTCCTTTGCATTTTTGTAGAGGTGTTACTCTTGTTTTCACACACTTAAATATTCAAATAACTCAAATATAAAAATTTAAACATTCCACACATTTTCCCGAGAGTGGACCATGTGTTTTTCAAAATAAAAATAAAACAATGATAACATAAATAAATGCATTTTCGAGATTCACTCCACTGCATTCATCCAGTCACATATCATCAGGGAACACATTTGAAGAAAATTCAATAAACATAATAAAGAGAATATGGTATATATATTTAGATAGTAATAAAATGATTTCATGCATTTAAATTCATAAGAGCGCAATAAAACATTCACAATATTTGTATTGCTTGTTTAAATGTATCGGAACCACGAATGAGATGCTCTCTCAAAAATATCTCTATGTGAGAGTTAAAAAATAAAGTATACATACTTATAAGTTTTGAATAAAGTTAATTCCCTAAATAAATTCACAAAATCTCAATACTTAATGCAAATTTAAATGCATTCATCCCTAAAGGACTGGAATTGGTCCCTTATGGGCTAATTAATGTAAGGGTACATGGAAGAGAATAACAATTGAAGTTAGGGATTTTCTTTACAAACATATAAGACAATTCATAAACATGGATGATCAAAGATTAGGAATAAAGTGGGGAATTGCTTCAAGACTAAATAAAATAACACTCACACGATTGTATAAGGATGATGACTAGAATGAATTGATGATAATATCTACATCTGTTATAGAAGCATGTATATATGTGGCTTTTAGAATCTCATTAATCTAAACACTTAGACGGTTACTCAGTATTATCGATTTTGTTAAGGGGCCTTTTAAGCCATTCTTCATTGTAATCCTTCATCAAAGAGGCCATTATATATATTTTAACCCTTAATGCAAATAATTCTTCCTCTAGGTCCTATGCATTTGGTGATATTTGTTCCATCATAGCTAGTTGGTCCTTGTTGTCATTAACGAACATGACTAGCCATTTCTTGATTTGAGCTTTTGGAAAGTAGGCTAAGTTGTTGAATTCAACACCCAATGACACCTTAATAATATCTAATTCTTCTTTCAATACATCTTTGGGAATCAACATTGAATCCCTAATCATTTTCAAACCCTACAAGTCTTTGGAACTTTAATGGCATTGGTGAAGACGTTACTTATATGGTCATCAATACTCAAGCACTCTCTGATAGTATTATGTAACATATTTATTCTTTCATGCCATCCTTCCTTCATCTATTTAATCCATTTTCCTCTAGGGAAGCCTCTCGGTTCTTTGAAAATCACTCAAAGTATTTATTTTATTGATGAAGGTAGGAAAATTATGTCAAAAAAATGCTAACAATGATCAAGGTATTTCTTTAGTATTCATTGAAGGAATGATTGAATTATTTGAGATAATTTCCTAAAATGCAAAGAAGCCTCCCATGCTTCTTCAATAATTTTCCGTTGCTTATTTATGTTCATTGTGGCATAATATCTAATTCCAATTAATAATTGATCTTCTTTTGCTTACTTTCTAGGTTGTGTCGAGTTTACTTATTGCAACAACTTTAGGTTCTTGAATAGAGAGAAGGGCCATGAATAGGGGATTGAGACTAAGAGATTCTTACAATTCATCTATTCTTCTTTTCAATCTAAATTTTGTGCCTCTTACTTTGTGACAAGTGAGCAAGGGCATCCCCTGTACTACCTTGGTGCAATTTTAGGTGTCCCATAGGTCAAACACCTTAAATGTCCACTTCAAACTCCCAATGATTATTAATATTCTTATTTTTAATTTGTAGCTTCTCAAAATGCAGCTTCTTGGTGGTGCTAGCATAGTAGGTATTGTGCATGGTCAAAGATTAGTCCTCAAAGGTGACCAACTCTTCAAAATTTAATTATTCAACTAGTTTTTAGTTCTTGGCCATGCGCAATACCACCCAATCTAGAGTATTGGCACTGTTCACTTCCATAGCTGTGGGTCTTTCCATGTGTTGTGACCCCTTCTTCCTCAAACTTTTACTTTTGGATGAAGTACCAATGTGGGACCTTTCCGGGGTAACTTGAGGGGGTGTTTCGGTTGACCAGATAAATCGATCTTGCGGATAAGACCGATCTCCCTAGTATCAAAAAATAGTCTAGCAACAAACAGACAAACAAACTTATCTTTCTCTAGACATATGTGATTTATAAGTAAATACTACAAAGGTGTTAAGATCCTACCTTAGTTCCAATGCTTTTTCATATTAGTCATTCTCTAGTCGTTCAAAAGAGTTATCTTTGAAGACCTGCACTCACAAATAAGCAAACATTACTTAGCACCTGCATAGAAAATATTATAAATCATGCCTATTATGGTGATCAAGGAATCCACAAAATAAACCATGAATTAACAACTTATTGAGAAAAACAAATATATTTCTATTAACTTTGAATTGTAGAATAACTTTACAACCTTTTCAACCTTGATGTTGAACAAGTTCTTCCTGGGGTCCGAAACAGGAATTTCCTCTACTTTGACAAGTCTTACACTCTTCCAAATGAGATTCATAGAGGTATGTAATCTCTCCTCATAAAAACTCAACTAAAGAAGACTAAGTTCCAACAACATTTTTCCTCAAAAAATACTAAGCTTCTCCCTTTTTGTTAACCATCTCTATGCTTCTTTTTATAGTGCAAAGGAGGAGGTTACAACTCCACCTATGAAGGGATAGAATCCTCCTTCAAAGGAATAAGCTCCTCACATCAAGGGGTTAGCTCCTTAAGGTATGGGGTACATGAACCTTAAAAGAGCGAACTTTCCACCTCAATATTCCTTCTAGAAGCTTCTAGAAATAACTGAAAGTGAGTTTTTTCAAAGTATACTTGCACCTTTTTAAATTTAATGGGGTTCCGCACCTTTAAGACAGAGATAGTGTGATCAAGTGCACTGGAGACATGACCATTAGGTGCGGGACCGTAGGTAAGACAAAGACAAAGTACGGAACAAGAGTTTTAAAAACTTTTGAGAGCTTTTCTCCTATTTTCAAGACTTGATATGAGGAACTGATGTTTTAGACTTGCGGAGGAGGAAAGTATGAGAGGTAATGAACTCACATAGATAGCAAAATGTCAAGGTGACAATTTTCAGTGCAACCGTTTCTTCTCTAGCAACTCCATCAAAATTCCATTCATTACTCTCTCCTCAAATTGTACTATTATATTTTCATCTTTGAGTTAAGGAGGAATTCCAACAAGCTTGTGGAGTACTAGTAGGATTCTTTCCTCTTTCCTTTTTTCTCCTTCCAATATTGGTGCTTATTTTTGTAACTATATCATCAATAGTTTTGGGTCTCTTTTTCTCCTTGGATGGGATGGTGTCAATTTCTCTACTTTTTTTCAGAAATTCTAGTAAATAGATTTCTACATTTGACCAATGCCAAGCATCTAAAAAAATCCTTCGGGGTCAAATCATTGAGTGGATTCGGCCTCATCCAAATTTAATGGATTCAATAGCTTAGAGAATTATGCAAGGTGGGTAAAATTCTTCATAGTATTATCTCCAAAAATAAATGGCAATGCTAAAAATTGCTTCTTCTTCTCTCTCTCAAATAAAATTAGCCAGGTGTGATTTGATTGTAAACCTCAACAATATATCTAGAAAAAAAATTGGTACTAATAGATTTATATTGATAACCATATAGTGTAATGAGAGTATGGTATTCCTCTTCTTCATGAATCCCCTTTCCCCATAAGAAATTATTGGCTTCCAAATATATTCTCTTGGGCTCCTTCCCTATTACTATATGGTTGAATTCTTTGAAAAACATGTCATAAACTTGGAAAAAATGAAGGGGGGCTTATGCCTCCAAATAATAGGATACCATAATTTCATTGTCTCTGTTAGTATTCAAATTACTCTTGTGGGGTAGTCCATGGAATGAACTATAAGAAACATTGGCCATTACTAGGTAGGCCATCATAAATAATCTTTGGGTCTTGAAGAAATTGACTTATTGAAAAGAAATCTCATTTGAAATGACTTCTACATAATCAAATATGACATCTTTTTTGAAAGAAAAATAAATTATGTAGGAACTGACTTATATATGTTAGTAGTATTTTCATGTCCCATGATCTATGAAAATAACCAATATAAATCTCTATAAGGCTTGGTGAGTACAAAGATATCGATAAAATAAATGTTGGATGGGACCTATGTAGAATGTTGCATGAAGTCTTGAATGATATTCATTCCACTACCATGGGAGTCCATAAAAGCATCAACTTTAAATAACTTAAGCTACTTAGTGGGTTTTGGCAACTTCAATATCTTCCTAAAAAAATTAGTATTTAATGGAATTGGGTTCTTCTTCAGGTCAAGCCTTTTTATCTAATGATGAAACTGATACTACATAGTAAATACCTCTATTAATGATGGTAATGGCTTATACTAAGGTATAGATATATAGTTATTGAATCTTGTTCTAGTACTTAGGCATGTTTCTTTGTTTCTATTCGATTTTTTGCAAATCATGTTGTTTCTTCAATGATATTGGCTTATCAAATTGAAGTGCTCAAAATTCATATAAGCATTGTAAATTTTGATTCGGAGTAAAAAGACAATTTGTGGAGAATTATGTTGTTGTCCTAATTATATATTTTTCAAAAAAAAATTAGTGTTGTATAATATGTCAATTTTACGTTAAATGAAATGCTTGTCCTTGTAAATTTTCATACATCTTAAGAGGTATGTGTGTGTTCATGTAGCATTACTTAGTCTAAAATGTGTAATTAAAAAAATATATATATAAGCATGATCTAGACAGAAAGAGCTATTTTTTCATATTAAAAAAATCATTTTTTATGCAAAATTATATTTTTTATTATTTTTCGAAGTCAGCGAAGTAATATTTCAATTGCATTTTGCAAACACATGTATTTGTGTAAGTTTTTTTTCGACTTTTCGAATAAATTTAAAAACCAAGAGTACCCTTTTGAACAGGACCCATAAAAAAATATAGTGGTATTTTTTGAATTTGTCTCATTGTGTATATTTTATGATATTTATTTTTTATTCAGCCTCTTTCAAATTGTTCAAAAAAATTTCAAGCATTATGTTTAAAAGAAATTAGATGAAAAATGTCATATGAATTTGAAAATGTCACAATCATATGCCATTGGATAGAGGATTCCATCTTGAATCCAACATGATCAACATCGCCACCTAAGGACAAATTTTTCCCTAAGTTCACTAGGGTACAAAATGGTGTTGCATGAAATTTTGTAGAAGGGGTACTAAAATTGTGGATTTTAAGACTTCAGAGGCTCGATCGAGCACTTAAATTTCAAATTCAAATATTTTATCAATCAAGGGTTTCGTAAACCCTCAATCAAGCCATTTACGTGGTTAATAGGGGCTCAATCTAGCTTCTATAAAAAAATTGTGATCTAAAATCAATAAAATCTAAAATTTAATCCATCAATAATTTAACCAAGTTGATATGATATTATTTTACTAAAAATGAAAATTCAATTGGTTCTAAGTTATGAACAACATTAGAAAATTTGTATGTTATTGCACCAAGATGCACATTGTGTAGCCCAGTATGGGAGCAATGTGTAAGTATGTTTGCCTATGCTCAAAATATATCATATCATATACCTTGAGTTTGAATAGATCTTAAATTTACCTTCCACAAAAGTTTTTACCACATTTTAAAATTCCAAATTTTATTCTAATTTTTGTTATTGTGTCATGTAGAAACCTTATTAAATTTAATATTATTATTTAAAATTATTATTATTCATTATTAATATTAAATTAAATTATGAAATCTGATATTGATATTAAAAGCTTAATATTAATATTTTTTAATAATGTTGATATTATTAAATTATTAATTTTGGATGAATATAATATTAGCTTTAATATAATATAAAATTTCTTATATTATAATATATACTAGACACAACCACATTAATAAATGTTGTGTTATATACACCATAGGCATCGAAAAAAGAGTTGTTAACACAAAAATAGTCATACAACCTCACTCAATATGTTAGTTTTATTTAACCTAATTTTTTTATAAATCTAAAATAATAGAATATATGATATTTTCAAAATCCTGAAGTAATCATAACCTAAAGCTACCTAAAGAAATAAATCCTAAACAGTTTCAATTGGAAGATATGAAGCACTCTATGTATCTCTAATGGAGGTCGCTGGGACATTACTATTTTGGAAAATTTTAGATAAGTTTTCCATGGAAAATCATCATTTTCCCTCCACGTGAATGTACAAAACACATTTGAAATATTGCATTTTTTTTTGTAAGATTGACAGGACTACAGCTTCATCATGTCCAATATATCATCCCGATCAGGGCGAGGAATTGAACTAGTGACTTCACATCAAGGAGTGTCTCAACAAAGCACCTAATCACTGTCTATCCAAGACCCCATGGACGAAATATTGCATTATAAATATGCATTAAAAAAATGATAATAAATAAATAAATTGTTGTACGACATCAAAATAAATAAAAAAGAGTATTTAAACATAATATTTAAATTGTCAAAGTATTTTAAAAATTTTGAAATATAGAGGAGAGGGAGGGAGAGGAGGAGAGACTGGAGGAGAAAGAGAGGGAGATCGAGAGATGGAGTTGGAGGAAAATATAGGGAGGGAAGAAGTTCAAGACATATAGAGAGAGAAAGGTGGAGAGAGAGAGGGAGTGACAAGGGAGAGATGAAGAGAGAGTGTATGTTTGGGGGTGAGATAGAAATATAAATAAGGAGAGATGGAGAGAAGGGGGAGAGAGAATCAGAGAGAGAGGGAGATAGTCAACAGAGTTGTAGGATGAAGATAGAGAGAGAGAGAGAGAGAGAGAGAGAGAGAGAGAGAGAGAGATGGAGATGGAATTGGAGGGGAGAGAGAGGGAGGTAAGAAGAAACAAATATAGAGAGATAAAGGTGGAGAGAGAGAGAAGGAGTGACAAGGGATATGGAGAGATAGGGAGAGAGGAGAGTAGGAGGGAAGAGAAATAGAAGGGGAGAAAGAGAGAGAGAAGGGGAAGAGAGAGAGAAGGGGAAGAGAGAGAGAAGGGGAAGAGAGAGAGAGAGAGGGAGATGGAGAGAGAGGGAGATATAAATATATATGGATAAACAATGTGTATGTTAGCGGGGTGGTACAAAGAGACAAAGAAGGAGAGATCGAGGGAGATAGAGATGTAGATGGAAGGGGGAGAGAGGGAAGAAAAGAGAGACGCGGGGAGGGAGGGACGGAGGGAGGGATAGATAGATATGAAGATAGAGTGTGTGTGTGTCTGGGGGGTGATATATACAGACAAATAAGGAGAGATGAAGGGAGATATTGATATAGATGGAGGGGGGAGAGAAAATGAAAAAAATTGCTTGCACTAGAAGCATTGATTTCAATGTACATGCATTGATTTCTATTCCTATTTGATTTTTTGCATCAGATGCATTGATATCTATGTAGATGTTGATTTCTAATTATATTTCATTGCTTGCATAAAATGCATTTATTTCATTAAGGTTGTTAATTTCTAATATTGTTTGATTGAGTTTTCATTATATGCATTGATTTCATGTAGATGTTGATTCCTAGTCCTATTTGATTGCTAGCATTAGATGCTTTGATTTCAATGTAGACGTTGTTTTATAATCCTATTTGATTTCTTGCAACATTAGATGCATTGATTTCAGTGTAGATGTGGATTTCTCATCCTATTTAATTGCTTGCATTAGATGCATTGATTTCAGTGAAGATGATTTCTAATTTGACGTAACTAGATGTATGGTGTACATTAATTTCAAGGTTATTAATTTAACATTGTGCATTGATTTCAATGTAAGCACAAAAAATTATTGACGATGTGAATTATGACTAAGCTTTTGTAGATAACCCCAAACAAAATAAAATCGAATAAAACTTGTATTTGTAACTTTACATCTCCATATCTTCTAAAACTGAATAGAACTTATTTCAATCACATTTAAGTTTTTTTAATTGATTAAAACTTATTTCAACCATAAGGAATTTATTGCAATACTTGGATAACTAACTGTAAATTTATATCACTCTCAGAAATTTGCTACACTTCTCACTTGCACATAATTGCACTTCCCTACAGGTCTTTGGAGATTCACAAATTATCATCAATTGTCTCAATACAAAAAATCAATGTCATGCTATATCTCTTCAAAACATTCTGAATGATGTTCACAATCTCAAAATAGGTTTTAATATGGTCTCTTGTCAACATATACACAGGGAATACAATGAAGATGCTGACAAGCTTTCCAGGGAGGGCGCGCTACTTCCCCGAGGCTTGTGGTTAATCATTGAGCAACTGGGCACAAAGATATATCAATATCATCATAGACCATATATAGATCAGGTTTACTTCAGGGTGGAACAACCCTAAGTTAAATTAGTATCTTTCTTGTTGTCGTTTATTTTGAGTACTGCATAGACGAAACAATATGTATATATTTATATTTCTGCTGATATAAGAGACAAGTGTTTTTGATACTGGAAATGGCAAGGCCATAATTTTTGCAACAGCAAATTATTGTACAAAGATCTATAGTGATCTTTCAGATACAGCATATGCCACTACCATCTGCTACATGTATTTTTCCCTCATAATGAAAGATTACGATTTTTTCCTTGGAAAAAAAAACTAATTGTAAATTTAGGAAAGGTGATTTAACATTATATAAAATTATAGAAATGTTGTCATATATTGTTTTTTGACCTATATATTAAATTCCAATATTATTGACTTATATTTGTTATGACTAAGCTCTTGTAGATAATATCAAAAGAAATAATATTGTAATAAAACATATTCATTGTTTACATGACATATTTTAAAACTAAATAAAACTTATTTCAATCCTAATTGTCTTTTTTAATTGAAACTTTAGATAAGAAATTGATTGAAATACTTAAAAAATTTGTCCAAGCAATGGTAATAACATACATGTTGATTGCACTAAAACACATTTTCTACAAGCCAATATGGAGCATGATTATAATTATTTCCATGTTCAATATTAAATTGATACGTGATATATTTTAGTTCATTTTAAGTATCAAAGTGACTTGTATCATAACTTAAGATTTTATTTATTTTCTTAGTCTATGGAACCGGAAATCAAAATTGTTATATTTTGTAATAAAAGTTATAGTATATAGAAAAAGTTTTAAATTAGTGAAATAATTTTAACATGTCCATAAACTTCAAAAATTAATGAACAACCATAAACAATATTAATACAAATCCATAAGCTGAAATAGTGAATGTATCAATAAACTATCCATATGAAAATATATACAAATTTAAAAAAATCACATGAACATCCATAAATTGAAATAATAAGCATCCATAAACTAAAATAATGTTCATGTACATCCATAAAATGCCCATGTATGAAAATATACTAAGTCTATATCACATGTGAATGTGCCCTATGAAATGAGACTAAAAATATACAAACTATCTACTCTCTCACCAGAACTCCTATGTGAGTTTTGTCATGCAAAGTAAGTGTCCATAAGCTGGAACTACAATATAACACATTAAAATTCAAACTAATTAAAAAATAAATAATATGGAAATAAATTATTTTGAACCACATTTCTAGTTACATATACATTAATCTACTAAGCTCAGTCGAGTCGAAAGGCAAGTCAGATATGATCGAGGTTTTATGAATCTGGGTTTGATGCTCCCCTTCCCGTGGCTCAATAATTGGGGTCTGCATCGATGGACCCACACCATCAGTGCGTCTAAACCAAAATTCCCACTCATGTGTCTACATAACAGGGACATCAACAACACTCTACAATTAGGCATGTGTACACAATGGCAAGGACTAATTATAATTAGTCTACAAATTAATTAGCATATATGTGTAACTTTAAAAAAAAAAAAAAATGTTGAGATTTTAGGAATAGAAAATTTTACCTCAACTATTGTTCCATGTGGTTGTACATAGTGACACTCCTCCACATTAATGTTATGAGGTGGAGGATAATCCATGGAAACATGCTCTAGTGGAGGATGGCCTGGTTGATCAATTGCCCCATCAAATAACCTCATAAGCTCATCCATGTAGCTGGGTTGTGTCTACATGTTATCATGAACTTATTAACATGGGAAATTTTAGGGGCTAATGTTCACCCATGAGCTAATTTTCTATACTTTTTCCAAAAAAAAGATTCGCTAATTTCCATTTTTTTGTAAAATTGATTCGCCCAAATTTTATAGAATGAAATTATTTACCCTAAAAATTACCAAAAAATTATATGTAGACTATATGAAAATACTATAAATTGAATTTTTTTACAAAAATATGTCCAAACATTTTATAGATTTCATATTATAGACCATTGCGACTTGCCAAGGTTTCTAAAATTTAAGATTAATTTTCCTCCTTAAAATTTTCCTTCATTATTAATGTAAATTAAACATGATAAGAACAAGAAATTAATATAAATAATTATGCATAATTTGATAATAAGAGTCAAAAGTTTCATATATATATATATATATACATGGTCTGTGTCCTGCGAGTTTTGTATAACACCCTCCTCCCACATCTACCCAAGTAACTAGCCGATCAGGGTAAACATGACACGAGAGGCCACTATGATTGGATTCGGCATCCTATGTGACCTTAAGGAAGTATAATCAATATAAACATCACACACAATCATCCAACATCAGCTTCATAATCCTCAGGAGACATGTCAGCCACTCAGACAACCTATCCCTGGGTCCCGCTGATGTTCTGGACACTTTAGGTCTCAGTCGCTCTCATGTTATAGGCAAGGGAGCTATCAGAAACCCAAAGTTTCTCTCACGGGCTTGCCTGAAAAATACTAGAGACCAAAGTTGCTAGTTTTGTGTTAGCGGCCCCGAGATTTAAGCCACATTTTTAGGCCCAAAGCTAGGTCACTGCCCATAATGCAGTGATAGCTTAAAATCAATAAAAGTACATGGAAATAATGATGCAAAAAAAATAAGTTTAACAAGACCTTAAACAAACCCCTACTAGTCGTGACAAGAATTTCCTCAAACATATCATCAACATGTAACCTACAGATGTAAACAACAAAATTAAGTGTAGGGATCTCATACTTATCTGAGATTCGTTGTGAACCATTGTTCCCTTATGTCATTTTCTGCATTATCATCTATTATATCATAAGCACATTATCCATTCATATACAAGTAAAAGCATGTTAAGAGCCACACATAGTTGTTGTCATAAAACATACATATAACTAGCATTAAGAAAACAGAGATATCATAAACATATCAGCCATAAAATCCACATATACATTGGTACATTTACACATGAAAATGAAGGGAATGTATTTCTCATTAATGAATGCAATAAACCAATCAAAGATGGGACTACCACATTCCACCCGGCCATAGATTGGCTAAGCCAAATCTCTCTTCAGCCAATCACCACTGTCCATATTCCAAGCATGAATGTGGGAATCATAGAACACACCAAAAACACCAACAAGAATGAATGCTACCAAAGTTCTCAACCTACACCGTGAGGAATTTGAGTGCCTCCTAGTCTCTCAAGCTTTACCACAATCCACAGTCTGATCTAGTGATCATTAGGCCCTACACCAAGACATACTCTCCATGATTTACCATACATCCCATGCCAGCACTACTAGACCCAACGAAGATAAAATCCACCTCTTTGATTTACTGTATATCCCGCCATTCACTAACAAGGATTCTTAGGCCCACCGAGCCACACAATTTGGCTTTACCGCAACCCATAGTCCAGTTCAGGGGTTACTAGGCCAGTGGCTTTACTGTGATCCACAATTAGATTTAGGGACCACTAGACCAGGTCTTTGTCAATTCAGAGATCCAACCCACTCAACTTCGAATCCAATTCCACCATCCCACATTAACCACATGTGAGAACCCATCTCATCAAATCTATTAGGAAATGGCAAAGCTAAGCTGAAGAACAATGTCACACTTGGAAAAACCCATTCCATTATAGAAAAGAACCACATGAAATCCCATGCATGCCAAATATAGCAAGGAAAATACACATGAAAGTCGATACCTACAATGAAACCTGGTGTAGCTGCTTGATCCTACCTTTCCCTGCTTGATCTTTACTTCCTCTTGTCTTCTTCACCTTTCTTGCTCCAATGCCAAAGTGCTCTAAGATAACTCTAAGTCCAAGAGTATGAGAGAGAGAGAACAATGAGAGAGCTCCAACACTGAACTGAAGAAAATGTTACCAACTAAACCTCATAAGCCTTTTTTTGAATGAGGCCTCTATTTTCTTCATTTTCCATTATTTTCCTTCAATTTCCTCCTGACATGAAACATGTGATCTTAACCTCCTTATTCTCCTAATTTCCATTATTTTCATAAATAATTGTGCCAAAAATGTGATTTTGTCTTTCCAAATCCTTATCCATTGCCTTTGCCAATTTACTTACCCATAAACAACCAAATGAACACCCCCTAGGATGTCTTGCCCAACATTCAGCTTGGAATAAGTGTCTCATTGACCATGTTTATTGCTTTTAACTTTTATTACATGGAAATTTTCACCAGAGCTGTTATAGAACCCTCCCCCTTGAGGGACACCATCCTTGGTGTTCAATCACACATATACCTCAACAACCCACTAAAAGAATAAATATTGCTCATGGAGCTTTATAACATAGCTTGATGCAGTATTCACAATGAAGGACCTGCTCAAAAGAAAAACATCATGAAAACATACTGCATACTGGAGCTTTATAACATATCTCATTACGGAATTTACAATGATCATCTTGCTAAGTGCTAACCCACATGACATCATAACATCATGATAACATAACCACATGATATCATAGTAACATGAAAACATAATCATAATGACATGACACCCATACCACACAGTGGAGCTTTATAACATAGCTTATGACAGTATTTACATCCATATACATATGTACATATAGAAATATCACCAAAATATATACCAGAAACATATACCAAAACATATATTAAAATATATACCAAACACCATATCAAAGCATATGCCAAAACACCATATCAAAGCATATGCCAAAACACCATATCAAATAATATACCAAAACACCATATCAAAGAATATACCAAACCACTATATCCAAGTTGCTTTTCCTTAACCGGAAAACAAGGAAGGATACATAGCCCCCATCTGATCTTCCATCTCCCATGTAGCTTCGTTGGGCCCAAAGTGCTTCCATTGCACTTTAACTTTCTCAATTGCTCAATTCTGGAGCATGAACGCCTTTTTCTACAATTTACATTAAGGCTCTGGTTGAAATTATCCATCTGGTTCCACCTGCAATACAAACTAGTAAATCACATGATCAACATCCTTAACATTCTTCTTAAGAAAAGATACATGGAAAACATCATGGACTTTCACTGTTAGAGGCAGTGAAAGTTGATAGGCTACTAGCCCAATCCTCTCAATGATACTAAAGGTTCCACAAAACCACAGTTCCAACTTGGCACAAGATCTAATCTGCAAAGAGCTCTTCTTTGGTTTGATGCGCAAGTACACCCGTTCCCAAACTTGGAACTTCTTGAACAACCTATTCCTATCTGCATAAATCTTTTGTCTATCCCATGCTTCCTTTAGATTGTTCTTGATCACTTGCATTTCTTGTTCCATTCCTGCCAACATATTTGGTCCAATCAATACCTTGTTAATCGGATCACTCCAACTGATATAGTGTTACAACTCCGCCCATAAAATGCCTCAAAAGGACTCATCCTCAATGACTCCTAATAAGCATTGTTGTATGCGAACTCTACCAAAGGGAGATACTCTTCCCACTTCCGTTGTTGATGCATTACATACATCCTCAATCTGTCCTCCAATATCTTGTTGACCCTCTATGCTTTTCCATCTATCTATGGACGATAAGTTGTGTTGAAGGCCAACTTTGTGCCCAAACCTGCAAATTACTCCTTCCAAAACTTGGAAGTAAACTTTTCATCCTTTTCTAACACAATCTTCTTTGGAAAACTATGCAATGAAGTGTGCAACCTTCGTTAACCTATCCACAATGACCATGATGAAATCATGTTGCTTCACTATCTTAGGCAACCTTGTGATGAAATACATGGAAATAACCTCCCATTTCCATTCTGGAATCACAATCAGCTATAGCAGCTCACCTAGATGTTTACATTATGCTTTCACTTGCTAATAGTCGAAACAACTCACCACAAACTCTGCTACAACCCTCTTCAAATTCGGCCAATAGTAAAATATTTTCACCATTGTTAGTGTCTTCTAATAACCTGGGTGACCTGAAAAAGGTTTCGCATGAAAGTCCCTCAAGATCAACTTCTTGACCTCACTGTTATCTGGTACATACATCATGTCTCAGAACCTAACCAATCCATCCACTATAAGATAATAATCCATACCCTTTGCACCTGCACCTCTACCTGTGCCTATACGAGCACCCTACTACAACATGCACATAATCTCCATGTCCCTGACATCCTGCTGACCTACTTGCAAGATCTTACCCTGTAATTCTACCCCATAGGAGCTCATATCTGCTAAGTGATGTACCTATACTCATCTACTAATAGAATTTGCCACCCTGTTCTCTTTACTTTGATGTACCTGATCTTGAAATCAAACTCACTGATTGTGGCCAACCATCTAGCATGCCCTGCATTCAAATTTGACTGGTCAAACAAATGCCTCAACCCAATGTGATCACTTATACTTACAAACCTCTTGCTAAGAAGATAGTGTCTCCACATCTTCAATGCATGTATAATCATTGCTAACTCAAGCTCATGTGTTGGGTAGTTCTTCTCGTACTCGTTTAGTTTCTGGGACTTATAGCATACCATTTTTCCATCCTACATAAGGACTCCACCAAGTCCTCTCTTGAAAGTATATATTCATACCGAAACTCTTTGTCCATATTTGCAATATATAGAACTAATGCATGTGTCAACAATTGCTTAAGCTACTCAAAGCTAGCCTTGTACTCCTCCATCCATTCGAACTTCTTACCTTTCCTTTGCAATGATGTGATAGGATAACAATTCTACGAGAAGTTCTTGATGGAACTCCTATAATATCCTGCCAGACCCATGAAAGATCTCACCTCGTCCACACTCTTAAGAGCTACCCAATCCATGATGGCCCTTATCTTCTCTGGATCTACTACAATGCCCTCCTTAGAGACAACATGCCCCAAGTAATGTACCACAACTTAAGAGAAACTACACTCATTAAGCTTAGCATAAAAATGATGCTCTCTCAATAACCTCAACATTGTTGCTAAATGCTCCGCATGCTCTTCCTCATTTTTAGAATATACGAGTATATCATCAATGAACACAATAACAAACTTATCCAAATATGGATGTAACACACTATTCATCAAACACATAAATATAGCTATATCATTAGCAAGCCAAATGGAACAACAATGAACTCATAATGCCCATACCTAGTCCAGAACACAGTCTTGTAAATGTCCTCCTCTTTGATGTGTACCTAATGGTAACGACATCTCAAGTCAATCTTTGAGAACACTATTTCTCCCTTCATCTGATCAAAGAAGTCATCAATCCTTGGCAAAGGGTACCTATTCTTGATAGTCACTTCATTCAGCTACATGTAATCAATGCATAATCTAAGGGTACCATCTTTCTTCCTCATGAATAATATCGATGTGCATCAAGGTGATACACTTGGCCTAATGTATCCTTTGTCCAACATTTCCTTCAACTGCAACTTTAACTCAACCAAATCAGATGTGCTCATCTTATAAGGTGCTTTTGGAGCTACCCCTAGCACTAAATCAATAGAAAATTCTACCTCCCTGTGAGGTGGAAAATCTATGATGTCCTAAGGAAATACATCTCGAAACTAATGCAAAACTGGGTACCTATTCAATACATTTGCATCCCCAACCTCCTTACCCTTATCACTATAAATGTGTACTACAAATAACATACACCCTTTCCTGTGGTTACACTTTTCTTGCATAGTTTTCACCATCCTAACTGATATGGCTTTCCTTTTACCCTGCAAGACTCTTGGTTCCCCATTGTCATCAACACACTCAATAGCTTTATCATAACAGTCTACCTTGGTTCTATGAAGATACAACCAATCCATGCCCAACAGCATACTGTATGAGCCCAATGGTAGTACATTTAGATGTGTTGTGGTATGCATACCATTCAAGTCAAATGTGCAAGCTCTTACCCAATGATGAACTCGCTTCTTTGTACCAATAGCCAACTGCACTAACCAAGATTCTGCATGCAATTCCTTACTCAAACCACACTTATCCATCAAGTTAATACTAATATATCTATAATTAGATCCAGGGTCAATCAAAATATAAATAACTTGATCACAAAGCTTACCTTCCATCTCAATGATAGATGCTTGGTGTTCTGCCTGCTTGTTGTCCACTGTGGCATAGATACGTGGAATACTCTAACCAACATCCCCAATAATCTGCACCTCCAATGCACTGTATATCTTAGGCCTACCACCCTGATGTTGCGGACAATATCTCCTAAGGTGTTCCTCACCACATGTCCAACACTCCAACCGACCAGTGCCATCACCCTATATTTTGTTGTTGTTGGGACACGTGTCCCTATCTATCTGCATTAAAATTCTTTTGCAATGCCATATTTTCTTTCCCATCTACATTCTGAGGCCTTGTTCTCTTAGGCTGCCATTTACCTCTACCTTTATCTTTTACCTTCCATCCATGCTAAGATTCATTCTTACATTTGTGTTGTTCATAGAGATGCTTCAATTTTCCAATAACTTCCTCAAGTGACAAAGGCTCATCATAGTCAATATGACCTCGAAATGCTAATGGAAAACCACTAAAAACTCTTTGAGCTTTAGCCTTCCATCAGTAAGGTATGGTACAGACCTCAATAGCTCCAAAAACTTGGTTTTGTACTCTTCATCTGTCATTAATCCCATCTTTAGCTCATAGAATTCTTTAGCCTTACTATCATAGTACCTCTCTGACAAGTAGTTCTTCCTAAAAATCCTCTTGAACTCTTGCCAACTCAAGTCATTTGTCCTGATGTCTCTGACCTTCTTAACATCTTCCCACCAGATGTATGTTTTACCTTTCAAACTGAATATATCTATTCTAGCCTTCATGTAATCTGTGTACTCATGCAACTCAAAGAATTTTTTCATCCCAAGTATCCAAGCCTTTGCCACTTTTGGTGTCTTCACATCTCCATAAAAAATAGGTGGTTTTGCTTTCTTGAATTCATCTTACAAGTATCCCCTATCATTCCTCCTGTAATGATGATAGCGATGAAAATCATGATGTCTATGAGAACTAGAACTAGAATAGTACCTGTACTCATCGCCCTTCCTATCCGAAGTGTCCATCAACCTACCATCTCTCACTATGTCATATCTAGCCAGCCTGTGTCTACTAGGAGACCTACTACAATATGCCCCATTAATTCCATCCCCATGTCCATGGTTGATCAGGAGTGGGCTTATCACTGCAAGTTTGACAAACTCTGAAGAAGTATAGCATTAACCTCTACTTGCTTCTCTTGTGTCTATATGATCCATTCATTATCTGCCTTACAACTCCTTATCTCTTCTTTCAAACATCTCAATGTAAATTCCAAATCGGAGGAGTTCCCAACACCATATTACTCTTCAGATTCATATGAAGAGTCTTAATAATCAACCATATTTCTAGCCATTTGATCACTTCCTGCAATGAATAATATGTCAGATAAACCAAATCACAATAAATCAACATACCTTAGTATAGCTCGGGGAGGATACCTTGTCTGCAAGATCGATAAATCAGTGTGATACAAGTATAACATAGACATAATAACACATACACATGTAACAAGTAAGTGCATCAACGCATAAACATATTTCTAGCTAGGGTCCAGTCATCAATGCAAGGTGATATGAATAATGCATGTTATGACCTCATGCATGATAAAAACCATTACTCCATTGCCACATGGAATCTACAATATGCATAAACAATGCCTAACCAACTACAACTATGCATAAACACATGCAGTCGAGCATAAGCGACCAATTCTTGTAATCAACGTACAAGACTCATACATGGAATCAAAATATTCAAGAATGTAACCTAACATACAAGGATGTAAGTAGGCGACATAAAATCAACATGTAAGTGACATATAACCATATGTAACCAACCGCATACTCGTGACAAATGCATTCCAAAAGTTCAATATCAAATTCTCCATAACAACCATACTACAACCATAATGAATCATCAAGAAAATGCAACAAGCAGATGAAATGAAAGTGTAAGAGACACACATGCAAATAACATGCATGCATGACCAACACAAGCCGCCCATCCAGTCCGAGAGTTGAACCATGTTCTAATACCACTCTATAACACCCTCCTCCCACATCTACCCAAGTAGCTAGCCAACCGAGGTAAAAATCAGGCGAGAGGCCACAATGATTGGATTCGACCTCCTATGTGACCTTAAGGAAGTGGAATCAACATAAACATCGTACACAATCATCCAACATCAGCTTTAGAATCCTCAGGAGACATGTTAGTCACTCAGACAACCTGTCCCTAGGTCCCACTGATGTTTTGGACATTTTAGGTCTCAGACTCTCTCATGCTATAGGAAAAGGAGTGACTAGAAACCCAAAGTCGCTCTCACAAGCTTGCCTACCAACGACTAGAGACTAAAGTTTCAAGTTTTGTGCTAATGACCCTAGGATTTAAGCCACTTTTTCAAGCCTAGAGCCCAGGCCACTGCCCAGAATGGAGTGATAGCTTAAAATCAGTAAAAGTATAGGGAAACTATGATGAAAAATAAATAAGTTGAACAAGAACTTAACTAGAACCCTACTAGCCATGACAGTAATTTTTTCAAACATATCACCAATATGTAACCTACAAGTGTAAACAACAGAATTAAGTATAGGGATCTCATACTTATCTGAGAATCGCTATGAACCATTGTCCCCTGATGTCGTTTGTTGTGTTATCATCTATTAGGTCATAGGTACATTATCCATTCATATACAAGTAAAAACATGTTGAGAGCCACACATAGCTTCTATCATAAAACATACATATACCAAACATAATAAGAACAAAGATATCATAAAAATATCAGCCATAAAATCTACATATACATTGGTACATTTACACATGAAAATAAAGGGAATGGATTTCTCATTAATGAATGCAATAAACCAACTAGATATGGGACGAACACATTCCACTTGACCATAGATTGGTTGAGCCAAGTATCGCTTCAGCCAATCACCCCCATGAAATATTCCAAGCATGAATGTGGGACTCATAGAACACACCAAAAACACCAACAAGCATGGATGCCACTAGAGTTCTCAGCCTACACCGTGAGGAATTTGAGTGCCTCCTAGTCTCTCAAGATTTACTGCAATCCATAGTCTAATCTAGGGATCACTAAGCACTACACCGAGACATACTCTCCAGGATTTACCGTACATCCCATCCCGAGACTACTAGGCCCAATGGAGAGAAAATCCACCTCTTGGATTCACTGTATATCCTGCCATTCACTAGAAAGGATTATTAGGCCCACCAAAGCTCACAATCTGGCTTTATTGCAACCCACAGTCCATTTCAAGGGTTACTAGGCGAGTGGCCTTGCGATGATCTACAGTCTAGTTCAGGTACCACTAGGCCATGTGTTTGTCAATTTGGAGATCCACCCCACTCATCTTCGAATCCAATCCGACCATCCCACATTAACCACATATAAGAACCTATATGATCAAAGCTATCAAGAAATGGCAAGGCTAGGCTGAAGAACACTGTCACACCTGGAAAAACCCATGCCATGATAGAAAAGAACCACATACAATCCCATGCATGTCAAATCTAGCGAGGAAAATACACATGCAAGTCGATATCTGCAATGAAGCTTGTTGTAACTGCTTGATCCTACCTTTCCCTGCTTGATATTTTCTTCCTCTTGCCTTCTTTGCCTTTCTTGCTCCAATGCCAAAGTGTCCCAAGAAAAATCTAAGTGTCCAAGAGTATGAGAGAGAGATACAGAACAATGATAGAGCTCCAACACTGAGCTGAAAAAAGGTTACCAATTGATCCTCAAAAGCCTTTTTATGAATGAGGCCTCTATTTTCTTCATTTTCCATTATTTTCCTTCAATTTCCTCCTCACATGAAACCTGTGACCATTCACCTCCTTTTTCTCCTAATTGCCATTATTTTCATATATAATTGTGCCAAAAATGCCATTTTTCCTTTCCAAAACCTTAGCCATTGTCTTTTCCAATTTCATTAGCCATAAACAACAAAATGAACACCCCCTAGGACGTTTTTCCCAACATTCAACTTGGAATATGTGTCCCATCGACTGTGGTTATTGTTCTTAACTTATATTACATGGAAATGTTCATAATGGTTGTTATGTCGTGCACCCTCCAAGTGTCACTATTCACATAACGATACATACATGCATACGTCAAAAGTTTATCAATGGATAAAATTGCAAGGAATGAATCATCATATAAGGGAACTGGTGAGTGATGAAGCCATTATGGTGGTCTCCTAATCTCTCCATCTAATTCAACACATGCACTGACCAATGACATATGCATGTTGTCTGTAATAGTATCCCCACTCTCAGCACTGATTTCCGATAGCTCTTCTAGCTCTGTTGGTAATACCAAGCTCCAAGATGGTAGTGGCAAGAATCTCAGAGGTGGTAGCATATGCCCAGGGTCCTTACGATCCCCCTCACAATCATAGGTACGTCCCATGTTGAGTCCATAATAATGAGATCTAGTATTAGTGTAATCTGACCTCATATGTAACATGAACTCTGCATATATATGCTTGGAAAAACAAATGGAAACCTAGTCATGGTGGGGGAATTGGCCCCAAGCTCTAATGAATCGATCATACACATAAGGGGTTACATCAACATTCCTAAAATATTTTAGTGGAATTGGACCTCTATGTCAAGCAGGGCGATCCGAAGGGATGTCGAATAACTCCCCATGAAGATTAATGTTCTCGGTGGCCAATTCACCACCTCCCAAGTACGTGCGCCTCTAACCTCATGCCTCTCAATCCTCTGGTATATATCAATCAACCTATCGATGCTATCCAGCAACATCTAGTTGGTGAACTGAAAAGGATGTTACACAACTCTTGTGTGATCCACGTATGTTGGGTTGTAACATCCTCAAATGTGATATGAGTTGTAAAATCATCCTATGAAGGGATCAATGTTGCACTGTGATCATCAAATTCAGCCTGCTGAGGGTCTACAAATCATAAACATAATTTATCATATATAATTAACAAACTAGAAACATGATAACACATACATTAAATTTAAACACATCAATTGAAGACAATTTAAAAATTAAGGAAAATTTCAAGACATAATCACATAAAGTTTAAAGAGGATTTAAAAATGCAAGAGGTGTACCTAAAATAGGTGAAGAAGGCCCACTAGAGGTAGAATGATCATCAACAAAGACAAAAACACTACCTCTGACACTCTAACTGGTGTTAGAGGCAAGATCTATGAGTGGAACATGCACCCTGGATGGGCTACATGATCTATCATAAGCCGGACCACATATAACAAATCCCCTCACATTGTGATGACCTATAGTTGGGGCGCGAGTATGGGATGCCTCCGCATATTGCATATAAACTAATCTAAGAAAAAAATGTTGACTAAACTATTACATATAATACAAAACTATTATATATAATACATATAAACTAATCGAAGAAAAAATGGTTGACCTAGAAAGGATGTTGACAAAAAACCCATTTCTAAACTCAAGTAGGATAATCTAGCCTAAAGTCCTAAACTTTAGAGTCCATTTTTTGATAATTTATCAATCAAAGTACATTCAGTTCCATGTAAACACAATTAAAAGAAGTGATCAAATCTACCTTCATACTTTTTCCCATTTCTAAATAATGCATTTTATTCATAGGGCATAAATATGTAAATATATATGTAAAAAATTGAAATAAACATATTTACAAAACTAATAAAATTTCATGCCAATGAAATACTCCTATAGGATGTAAGTTCTTAATGTTTGACTTTGACACATGGCATGTAGTAGGTGCAAGCACATTGTACTAGAAGACAACGATTCTTGTACAACACACTACATAATGAAACAATTGATACAAATTAGAAAAGAGTCAAAATGCTTTTATTCATTGGACCAAATATATTTTTCATGATGGATTAATGTATTTATAAATGAGCATTGTTGAAAAATGAACTTATATATATATATATATATATATATATATATATATATAACAATTTCATATATGTTATAGTAAAAAGTTATTAAACTATGTTATAAATAAATATAATTATATATTATATATAACTAAGTCAAATGTTTTGTTAGTATATAAATATATATATATATTTATATATATATATAAAATATATATAATATCTATATTATATTTTTTAATTTTAAAGATTAATATTTTATTTTTAAAACTAATTTACTATATTCATTATTAAAAAATATTTAAATAATAAAATAAATAAAATTGTGTATCTGTATAAATAGAGGTTAGCTATGAGCAACCATATTCATCATGTCACTATTAAGCTCACTAATTTACTTATTTATATGTTATAGTTCTTGTTTTTGAGTCAAATTTGTTAGAAATTTAAAATGAATTTTAAATAACCAAAAATTAAAAATGTTTGAAATCTTATTTCACAAAAACTTTAAAACATAAAATAATTAGAAAATAACATTTTACCATTCAAAATAGGAAAATATGTATTTAATAAATAAAACATGCAACCATTGCAAGTAAGAAAATATTTAAAAAATCTCCTAGGGTTAGCTCAACTGGTCGAGTCCTCATTGTTAAGTGCCTCGCTAATCGGGAGGTCACAGGGTCAATTCTCCTTGACGCCCTTGGGGTTATGCCCTGGTAGTCTAGCCAAAGGGCTTTAAAAAGATTCCCTTCAGGGTTTATTTGACCATATTTTCCCGTGGATGTAATGGTCACCCAATGTCTATCAGTCACAACGTGTATATATATATATATATATATATATATATTATATATATATATATATATATATATATAACCTAAAATTATAGTTTTTTGGTAGTTTCTAAGCATTTTTAGGTTTTTGTGGTTTTCGAAGTTATTTTTTAAGATTTTCTAGGTTGTGTTTTGTGGTTTTTTAAGTTGTTTTGAAGGGTTTCTTTGATGATTTTTTTATTGTTTCATGGTTTTTGTATGGTAAATTTTTTTTTTCAAATTAATTTATTTAGTTTTACAAAAATAAACAACTAAATAAGACAAAATTGGTACAATACCTACCTTCCTTTGAGCCTCTGGGATGTTAGTGTGGTTGTTGGCGAGGTTGGTTGGATCATGCCATGTTCCAATTACTCAATCGAGATCCAATACTCTCGGTTGAGCTATTACTTCTCCCGCGGTTTGTGCAAAATAGCATGCGTAGACCGCAGGAAACAATTTTAATAATAATAATAATAATAAGCACTCGATTGAGGGTTTGTTTTTAACCCTCGATCGAGCAATTTTTTAGCACTTGAGGACCTCGATCGAGTGCTTAAGCATAGCTCGATTGCACCCTTTTTTCAACCTAAATGCACCCTCTCTTGCCAAAAGGTGTAACCCAACTCCATGTTATCACCCAATAATAAGCAAACATTTCCAATATTTATTTAGTTTATTTAATTGGATAACAACTCTATCAAAGACTCTAAACCTAAGGCAAGTCATTTAACTTTTTGGAGCTTACCAACCTTATAAGCCTAAGCTTGTAGTTCACCTAGGGTTTTATTTTTTCTGGGGATTGCATAGAAAACACATAGAGCAATAACCTTCCTCTTGACATCAGCAACATATGGAATCCATGAGACATATAGAGATGATGCATTGTTTTACAAAGAACATAGTTGACTTTGATACCTAATTAGTAGAGATAGTGTTTTCATCATAGATTGAATGCATAATTGTTTCTTCTATAAGGAAATCTAGACCAAGAAATTTAATTTCAATTGTGGAAACATTTAATCATGAAATGTACATGAAATCTTCTTACAAAATATTATTACCTTATCAACCAAGAATTGTGTTAATATATATTTTCAAAATTTAATGTTGTTACCTTGTTAATTTTGCATGATCGTCAACTACATGTATCATATGTGGCTTACTAACATGTCTTTAAAAACCTAGGCCAATCACCTTCAACATCACAACATGTGATTGTGCTCACTTGACCATAGGTGATATTTCATCATGACCACACACATGAAAATTCAACCTAGAAATCAAACACGTGAACATTAAATAAATAAACACTTCAATGCATAGAACATCTGCCCCACACAGACACGCATACACACTCAAAATTGTTTCGAATTTATGTTTTTAACAAAATGGTACAACGCGCACAATAAGTAAAACAAAAACTCATTCCCAAACATGGAAGTATGGCATGTGGTGACCTATATAGAAAATGGCTCAAATATAAAAATGACATTTCATTCCCATGACATGAAAGTATGACATATGATGCCCTGTATACAAAATGGGTCTTATTGGTCATTCATTGACCACTTCCACACTCACGACCATCATTTTCATCCTAGAATTTGATCTTTCTCCTGTTATTAGAAGGATCTCAAATTTTTTTTTTTTGGGCATGCTTTTCCTCTTTAAGGACTACAAAAAGAACAACATTCTCATAAGTTTTTTTTCCACAATAAATTATCACACTTACAAATAGATACTTTATAGTTCAAGCCAAGAAAACTTACCATAGATGATATAATCAATTGCAAGGATGTTTCCCTCTTTTGCAATCCCAACCTATTTTCTATACCACTCCACAATTACAAGAGTTAAAACATGGAATTTAAATAAATAAAAAATGAATAAAAACAATTCAATTCACAATAGGGGAAAATTCATCACACAATGATGGAGATTCACCAGCAAGTGGAGTAGTTGATTGCACAACCTACTCAAAGGAAACATCTAATATTACATCCATTTAATTTCCATCATGGGATGATGGTCGAGGGACTACATGGGGGTTATGTGGAGAAACCATTGAGGATGGAATAGTGCCAGTGAAAAATAGGGGTGAGGAAGAGGGGGGTTATTGGATGGTTTATGGATGCAACCTTTGTGGGTGGATGGGATGGAAAATGTGGTGGAGGTAGGTGAAAATCAATAACCATGGGTTGTAGTAATTATGGGAGTTCCCTAGTGCAGGTAACTTGGATCCAAAAAATGGGGGGCAATGTGATGATACTAACAAAAAACCGATGGGGGTATAGTGTATGGTTGTCAACAATAATGTCAATTACATAGTGGAAAAATGAGGAAATGATGCAATTTGCATACACATTTATAATATTTTAATTATTTAACCAAAATAAGATAACAAAAAATAAAAATTGAAATAAAATTTATGTAAAAACATGATATCTAGGAAGGGGATGATATGTCCATCATAGGTGGCCTTGGCTCCTTTTCCAAGGTCATTGCAATATGTAAAAACAATAAAGAAACATTAAAATTATACCCAAATTAAAAGAATTTATAATATTGACTAAAAACACATGAAAAAAAATTAGGGAGGGATCATTTTAATTCACGATACCTAAATATGCAATAAACCAAATAAAAAAGAAATTTCAATTGCAACATTGGTGGTAGAAACTAAATTGTTGAATTTTTCGAGCTCAGGAGAGTTCTATCAAGGTGTAGAAATTGCAAAAGAAATATAATTAGAATATAAAGAAAATATACAATAAAAATATATCAATATCTATATCTATAATGAAGAATGTAAATATGGCTAAGATAATAACCTCCTCCACAAAATGATTTTTTCTACTAGCCCCCATCCACAACTGGTACATAGATGATGCTCACATGAGCCTCCATGTGGCCTATCCTAATCAAATTTTGTTGCAGAAGACGATGGTTCAACCCCTCTCACAACATCACCTACCGATCGCTCCTAGTGTGCGACGATACTACTGAAGTTCCATGTTGCATTAGGGTTTGAGTTAAGGTGGTTATTGTCTTCTAGGTTTTAATAATATTATATGCTACTAAAGGATGTTGGGCAGTTGGGGTTAGGCCTTCATCTAGGTGGATGAGGATCTAGTGCTAGGTTGTGCCTAACATTTTTCTATCTTGTGTACATCCATAACCCACCCCCTAGAATTCTCCCATGTCAAAGTAGTTGACATGGAGTCCTAGCTTGAACTCCGCCTATAAGTTCCTTAATAAATATATAGGTATCTCCCTATTATTACAAGGAAATTTATGAAAAACCATGAACCACCTATCCATCCAATGGTCTTAGAATGGTTGGTAGGTGCACTAGTCCATACAAGTGTATTTATCATTGACTGATAAATGTTAGTTGTTTCTTGGGTCAATGAACAATGACAACAAATCTTGTTTGGTAATGTTCAAGTCTCTAGTTTGGTTTTTATTTAAACCATTTTTATAGCATTTATACATCCTAGCCTTGTAATAAAAAATATTAGCTAATAGGTTTGGCATTATAAATGGATGGTACAATTAAATTTAGTGACCTTGCAAGAGGCAATTATGTGTGCCCTCTAGTGCCTGTATGAGTACCCTCAAAGTATCCAAGCATGCATTAATTTAAGCATTAGAATTTCTTTATTCTTGGTTGGGGTTTGGTTGTTCTATGTTGTAGTTTGGTGATGGCTAGTTTGGTTTCTCACTAGGCTCCATGGTAATCATGTCTCCTACAATTTAATATTGTGCTTGTGTTTAGGGTATCATTTAGGTCATTTTTTCCAACTTTAAACCAATTTAAAAAATAAAAAATAAAATAATTTATGGTGGAATGCTTTCCTAAAACCCAAATAAAGTCTAATTTGTTCTTGATGCTAAATATAGACAAAGGATAAAAAAATTGGCTCAAGAACTACAAATAGTAAAATAGTGGGCTACAAGTGCATAAAAATGCATTACACCATGAATGTGTATGTGTTCCTAAGAATGAATGCACACTTTTGAGCCATTATGACCTAGCACCCTAGCTAACATCTCAGTTGACAATATGAGACTTATCGAACCTTGATGCCTAGGAACATTTGCAAGCTCCTACGACCATACATGTGTTCCTACCAAAGTGCATTTTTGATGACCCTATTGCCACTTTTAAGACCATCATTAACATGCGAGCACCCTTTTATTCAACTTAATCATAAACTTAGAAAATGTGAAGAAGAATTCTTTAAAATGGACCAAACAAAACTAAAAAAAAAAAATTATATATCATCTAATAAAAACCTTTATGAAAAATGATTTTCGAATGAAAATTAATAAATAAAAAATAAAATCAATATCATCTAAAATACAAAAACTAATAAAATTATTATTTTTTATTAAGAAAAATATATAATTTATTTAATAAATCATATTAAATAAAAATTAAAAATATAAGTTACATAGCGCCGCAACGCAATTCATGATCAGAAGTAATGCGAGTCTTTTAGAAAAACTAAGAGATCTAAGATTCAAATCCCTAAGGTGTGACCCAATTTATGGAGAGAAAGACAAGTAAATTTGACCTCCACAAGTCTAATAATAATGACCCTACACACAAACCTACTAGGTTCCTCTCATATATATATATATAATATATACACTAATTATATATAAATATATATATAATATATATATATATATAGTATATATATATTACTAATATATAATATATAGTATAAAATATAATATATATATATGCATGCAATTAATAAAAGAAAACTAGTTCCATCCTACACACTAAAAAAAATAAACACTAATAATTTTATATCATAAAAGTATACAATTTCATTAATATGATCAAATTTTGCTACATAGGTATTCTATTAAGTTCTTCTAGAATACCAAAAAAACCCTATTTAAAATATAATTTCACATGCAAATTAATAAAAGGAAGGACAAAGCCCCACAGGGGTAGGAAAGTTAGTATTCACAATGCGGTGAAGTTCATTAGAAAGGCAGGCTCCGTACTAAAGGTCACAATTTCAAATCCCCCAGACTTACCCTGAAGCTGTATAGAGGGGCGGGCACAACTCCAAGTGGTTATAGAGGTAGCGGTCAGAATCGACCTCATCTAACGCAAGTCGCAAGGCTGCCGTTGTTGCCGATTCCACTGTAATAAAATAAAAAATAAAAAATAAAATAACAAGAAAGACAAGTAGTTTCATATAATCCCTACACTTGAAATATAAAGACTAATAATTTTCTATCAAAAAGGTATACATTAATATGATCATATTAAAATCAAATTTATAATTTTAAATATTATTTTTCATACTAACTTACATTAAAAACTATTTTATATCAATTTTTATCTATATAATATTTTCAAAATTACAATACATTAATATATCAAATAACATTTAATAATAAATTATTTAATTTTTCATGTTTTTTTTAATTTAAATATTCCTCAAATATATCATTTTTATGTAATATAATTTCAAATTCAATAAATTTTAATATATCAATAACATATAATAATAAATTATTTTTATATTTTTTAATCTAAAATATTACTCCATTATAATTCGTTAACTGTATATAGTTAGTGAGCCATTATATTTATGGTTAGTACATTTGTTTATTTTGGAATAGAGCTTTAATTTTAATTTATTATAAATAATTATTTAATAGATGCTAAAAATTTAATCTTCAGAAATATTCTAAATATTATTAATAGTATTTTATAAATAAAGGTTAAAATTATTTCAAAATTAATTAAATCAATTAATTTTAAAAAATTATCATATGAACGTGTGGTATCGATCTATGATATTATAAGTGTTAGAGATTAAGAATTTTCATGATCAAGTAGGGTGAATCTAGATAATTAAGAACTTTGTTTGCAAGTTTATTTGGTGATTTGAATTTGAAGAATATGTTTTATGAGTTTCATCCAATGTTCATTTTTAATCAATGTTTCAAGTCTATAATAGGAACCATCATCAAGAGAATTGATGAGAGAAAAGAGAGGTGAGAAGTTATAAATAAATAGGAAAAAGAGAATTGATGAAAGAAAAGAGATGTGAGAAGTTATAAATAAATAGAAAAAAAGAGAATTGGTGACGTATAAATAAATAGAAAGAGAGAAAAAATAAATAGACATAGTTAAAACCTAAAACCTAAAAAATGAAAAGACTAAAAATAATGATGAAAGAGAATTAAATAATTTCCATATAAAAATTAATTTATACATATATTAGTATTAATTAATATATTTACACCGAAAGTGTTCTCTTTTTGAAAATGCTCAACTTAGACATTGTCTATTTTTTTTCATCTCTGTTTGACATATGTTCGTCTGTATTTTTTGCCCATTAGTGATAAGTGTTCGTCCATTGTTTTGCCCATTAAGTGATATTTGTTCGTCTGTCTTTTTGCCCGTTAAGTGACATCTGTTTTTTTGTTTTTTTTTACCATTAAATGATAATTGTTTGTCCTTTGTTTTGTCCATTAAATAACATTTGTCTGCTAAGGATAACCTTCGTTACTTAAATATTGTAACTTCCGCTCATATCTTTTTTTGTCCATTACTTCAATATTGTAACCTTCGCTCATATTTATCTTTCTTCTTTTTTTTCCTTCTTTTGAATATTACCTTCTCTGGTCTTACCACCCACCTCTGGTGTTGAGAGAGAGTTTCTCTTCAGGGTTTCAAGTAATATTTTATTCTATCTGTAACACGGTGTTTTAATTTTTGATCTTGAGCCCCTTTTAATTTATTTATCCTTATTTTCTTCTGGTGGTTTGCAAGTATAGATTTGTGTTCGACTTCTTCTGATATGGCTTCTGTTGTTTGGATTTCGTGTTAAGTTTATAACAGCGATTCTATATGCGGAAAAACTTAAAGAATCGTAAAACTGGAATGAAGGTTTAATGCCCAGAAAAAATTAAATTACCTCCAACCATTTATAACGCTCTTGCTGCAAACCACAGTCCACTTGCTTTCTTTACTTAAACAGCACTCTAGCTTCTTCTAAGCAAAAGAAAAGAATACAGAAAGTCTGAAGGCACTTCCAAGCTCTGCTCTCTCAGCTAGATGGTGTAAAAACTGAAGGGGATTCAGATGCTAACTTGGGGACCAAACAGATGAATTTATAGCTAAGCTTCCATCAAGCTTCTAATGGCCATGTGTCAGGTGTTCAACAGATCAAGGTAGAGAACTCCAGATGGAGTAATGGACCACTTCAAAAGCTCCCAACAAGAAATTAATTAACTACAGTTGATTTCCTTAATTTAAGGAAATCACTGCAGTTGGTTTCCAGAAATTAAGGAAAGACTGCAGTTTACTGCCATAACTGTAGGCAACAGTTGGTAAAATTTAATGGAGCTTAACATTCTCCCACTTGGTCCATA
>APFE030714435.1:40390-57687 GCA_000404065.3 Pinus taeda
TCAGATTCTTGTAGATACACAACATAATCACTAGGAATTGTTGATCTCTTTGGTCTAGTAGATCTTCTTAATGTTGTACCATCATCTTCCTGAGAAGTATGTGGTTCAACTTGTTGTTCAAAAGTTCTTGGAAACTCTTGAACTCCTTGATCTACTGGAATATCGTCAACAGCTTGTGGAACTTCAACAATTGGTAGTTCAACACCAGTTTGTACTTGAGGGGTGCTATGAGCAATAATCAATATATCACTTGAAGTGGAAGGTTGAGATTCTGAATGATCCTTCTCAAAAACTATGTTTCTGGTTTGATCGCTCCCACTGATCAAGTCATTTTCAAGAAACTTTGCATTTCTTGATTCCACAATCCTAGTGCTGTGAGATGGATAGTAAAATCTGTAACCTTTAGACCTTTCAGCATATCTAATGAAATACCCACTAATGGTCCTTGGGTCCAGCTTCTTCTCTTGTGGATTATAAATTCTCACTTCAGACGGGCATCCCCAAAAGTGCATATGTCGCAAACTCGGTTTCCAACCTTTCCATAATTCAAATGGCGTTTTTAGGAACCTTGGTTGGAACTCGGTTTAATATGTACATTTCCGTCTTAAGTGCTTCAGTCCACAAGGATTTAGGAAGATTGGAGCTGCTAAGCATACTCTGCACCATGTCCAATAATGTTCGATTTCTTCTTTCTGCTACACCATTCTGGTCGGGTGAACCAGGCATAGTGTATTGGGCAACAATCCCATGCTCTTGAAGAAATTTAGCAAAAGGCCCAGGTGCTTGTCCATCTTCTGTGTATCTACCATATTATTCTCCACCTCTATCTGATCTCACAATCTTAATTTGCTTGCCGCATTGTTTCTCTACTTCAGCCTTAAATATCTTAAAGGCATCTAATGCTTCACTCTTTTTATGAAGCATGTAGAGATACATATATCGTGAGTAATCATCTATAAAGGAAATGAAGTATCTCTGACCATGTGAGTCCATGTCTGGACTACGTATATCAGCATGTATGATTTCTAATATGTTCGAACTCCTATTGGCACCTTTCTTTGACTTGTTGGTCTGCTTTCCCTTTATGCAATCCACACAAGTCTCAAAATCAGTAAAAACCAGAGTATTAAGTACCCCTTCATTTACCAATCTTTTAATTCTTTCTATGGAGATATGACCTAGTCTCTGATGCCATAATTTAGAGGAATCTTCATTAATAACACATCTTTTAGTGCCAGTGTGAACATGCATTGAATCATAAGTGACATTTTTTTGTAAATTAATGCAACAAAGACCATTAGACAAAATACCATTCCCAACATAATCAGATTTATAAAATAGGCTGAAAGATTTTTCTGAAAAGTTTAAGGAATATCCTAAAGGTACAAGCCTTGAAACTAAAATCAAGTTTCTAGAAAAACTTCGAACATAAAAGTTCTTTTCTAATTCTAAAACAAAGCCACTACTCAAAGTTAAATAACATGTTCCTATAGCTTCCACATGTGAGCCCATCTTGTTTCCTGATAAGATGCTCTGCTCACTTCCCACTGGTTTCCTTAGGTTTTGCAAACCCTGCAAGGAATTCGAAATGTGAATTGTTGATCCAATCCACCATGTGTTAATATTGACGTTAACCATATTAGATTCATAACAAACAAATGAGATTGAATTACCTTTTTCCGCAAGCCATTTCTGAAATTTGGTGCATTCCTTCTTCATGTGTCCCTTCTTTTTATAGAAGAAACACTTGGAATCCTTCTTGATACCGGCTTGGGGAGGTACTTTACCTTTCCCTTTCTGATTGGCTTGAGATTTTCCCTTTCCACGCGTTGCCAGCATTGCACTCTCTCCTAGTTCCATCACCAGTCTCTCTTCCTCTTGAACACACATGGTCATGAGTTCATTAATTGACCATTTATCCTTATGTGTGTTGTATGAGATTTTGAAAGGTCCATATTAGTGCGGAAGGGTGTTCAGGATGTAGTGCACTAGGAAGGACTCCGATATATCAACCTCGAGTTTCTTCAATTGAGCCACAGTGTCCCTCATCTGCTTGATGTGCTCGCGCACACCTTTCACACTGGTGAGTCTTAGGGATGAGAACTTCATGATTAGGGTGCTTGCTAGTGCCTTTTCTGAAGTGACGAATTGATCATCAATGGCCTTCAACAAGTCTCGGACCTTTTCATGCTGATCAACGGAACCACGAATACCAGCTAAAATTTTAGTCTTAATGAACATCATGCTTAGACGATTGGATCGCTCCCATCGTTCATAAAGTGTGATGTTCGCTGCAGTGTTGGTATTAGTGAGAGCCGGTGGTTCATCTTTCCTAATAGCATAGTCTATGTCCATCCACCCCAAATGAAGGAGAACCCTCTCCTTCCAAACCTTATAGTTATCTCCCTTAAGTTCGGGAATGTCACAACGAATTTCAGAGAAATTTGCAGGTTGTACCACTGCATCAAAATTAAAAATCACATGCTTATGTTAAAATTGAGGCTTAATAAAATTTCATGTTTTACCAATGTAAATCATGCTCAAAATTGAATCTAATGACATAAAAATTGCCTGCTGGTTAAATTTTTAATTCAAGCATATTCAATTATTCATTGTTTTGAACTTTATGATAAAACTATTAATTCATAACACCTGTGGGTAGGTTATGAAATTTTATCCTAATTAATTACATAAATATAATAAAAAATTCTTGTGGGATAAAATTTATTATATTTAGTCTAATTAATTACAATTTAATGTTCTAAATAATCTTTATGTGATCTAACCAATCAAAATATATAATTTTATTTAATTAAAGATGTTGTGGCTATTCTCTAATTAATTAAAATTATATGGATCACTAGACATTAATTTTTTTTACATAAATTGCATAAACAAAAATTTAACCAGAGTAAATATAATGTTTATTGAAAGGAGTAAGTCAAAATGACATTTTAAATAAACTCCATATAACGTAAATCACTGCCATAAATGTTAGCATTACGGTAAACAACAGTAATAATTCTTCACAAAATCAAAATTAAAGTTAAAGTAGTCAGCATTACCGTAAATGACTGCAAATCGATTGTTCAATTTATAAACAAAACCCGGAGATTGACTGAAGCAACATTGATCTACTTTGCACTTGCATAGCAAATGCAGTTCAAAGGCTAGCTGGCTTGACTTTAGGCTCCGTCCTTAAGTTTATAAAACAAACAAAAATAGACCAGCAAACAGGCTATTTTTCTCACAAGATAAATAAAATTAAAATTAAAATTAAATTAAATTAAAGCACTGCTTTACGCAAATTAAATATAAGCACAAAAATGTAAGCTGATATAACGATTATTCTAATTAACAATTAAATTTCAACAATGTTAAATCTGAACTTCATGCGGAATAAACAAAGAATCAAAAACTGAATGCCCGAATGAGAAATAAACCATTTATGTGCTAAGAATATCTTCTTAAAAAAAAAAGTGTTGTGCAATGCTTGGGGAATAAATAATGAACCAAAATGTTGTTAATGGCACATGGCAAACAAGTGACATACGAGCTGTCGAGACTAGAAAAAGAACTTTAGAATGTAGTAAAGCTAAGTTCAACATCTTTTAACATAACGGTTTGCAGCTTCACATAATAGCATCGTAAAAATAACTTCAGCATGTTTTCTTTGTTGTCTTGGCCGTTCTAAGAACTCAACAAAGAATTGCAGTTATTCTGATTATATTCTGCTAGATCAAACTACTTAAATTAACTTGAAATCTCAGCAAATTAACAAAATGCTTCATTTCCCATATTTAAGGACTCTGAGTTCCTTTCAAAATACCCTGGGCAAAAAGCCGGTAGAGCAGCACCCTCTGTTAGAGAGAGAAAATGATATCCAGATGCCATTATGCCAGAATTGATTTTATTTCCAGCAAGGCATTGGATCACTGATAAGATCGATAGATTTAAGCCAACCACCACAGTTCCATCTTGATGTGGTCTACATTGTCGAAATTACACGAACTTCAAAAGAAGAGGACAAGGGCAAGCCCAAGGTGATTTGGGGATAACAATCAATGAACCTCACAAATTCCAACCTATTCATAGTACATGACATTGGGAATAATTTTAATTAAATAAAATACCAATGTAATAAAATTAATTTGTCATCCTACAGGAAACAAAATCTCTGTGCAGGTCGGCAGCGGATGGATAAAGGGTTTCAGACGACAATGGGACAAAAACCATAGCTGCTACGGTTCTGGATGACTTTGGGACATTTTTAAGTGCAGAAGACAACCGTTAATTTGCAAAGGTATTGCATTTGGTTGAGAATCTTGCAAATGGCGGAAAAATCTAATGACAAATACGATATTTTCTAACAAGAAAAAGAAAGCCAGAATCATTCTCCATTCGTTTAAAAGCGACTGAATTCGAATTTTCGAGGGGTGAGAAAACAAATTTTTCGGGGCATGGACTATGATTTTCGTTATCATAACAAGATAATTTTGGTAAGCAGAACACACCAAGGCAGAGATAAATGTTCAGCTCTGATACCAATGTTGAGTTTTACAACAACGATTCTATATGCAGAATAAAAACTTAAAGAATCGTAAAACTGGAATGAAGGCTTAATGCCTAGTAAAAAATAAATTACCTCCAGCCATTGATAACGCTCTTGCTGCAAACCAAAACTTTTCTATTACACTTCCGCAGTCCACTTGCTTTGTTGACTGAAAACAACGCTCCAGCTTCAATCCAAGCAAAAGAAAAGAATGCAGAAAGTCTGAAGGCACTTCCAAGCTTTGCTCTCTCAGCTAGATGGTGTAAAAACTGAAGGGAATTGAGATACAAGCTTGGAGACCAAACAGATAAATTTATAGCCAAGCTTTCATCAAGCTTCTAATGGCTATGTGCCATGTGTTCCACAGATCAAGGTAGAGAACTCCAGATGGAGTAATGGACCACTTCAGAAGCTCCCAACAATAAATTTATTAACTGCAGTTGATTTCCTTAATGTAAGGAAATTACTGCAGTTGGTTTCTAGAAATTAAGGAAAGACTGCAGTTTACTTCCATAACTGTAGGCAGCAGTTGGTAAAAAATTAATGGAGCTTAACATAAAAATGCAATAGTTTTGTTATCGATTTAGCTGATCATTAGCTGAGATGTTCTCGCTAGTTTAGTGCTTGGTGTTTTAGGTATCTTTAGTAGAGATCTTGAATCCTAATGTTATGGGAGGATCGTTTTGGAGCATTTTAAAGATGTTTTAGATTTAGTGTTAGTTGCTTGTTCATTTATTCTTGATTCCTAATGTTATGGCAGTATCGTTTTGGAGCATTTTAAAGATGTTTTAGATTTAGTGTTAGTTGCTTGTTCATTTATTCTTGATTCAGGAACTCTTGCTTGAAACTGAAACGAAAGACCTTTTCCATGATTTCCATAATGGACTAAAACTCAAATGACAGCAAATTTAAAGTGCGATTTTTGGTTGTTGAGAATTGATAGTTAGACAAAGTGCGTTTTTTGGTTATTGAGAATTGATAGTGAGACAAAGGCCAAGAATTACCTGAAATCAGAGCCAACACTGCAATTGTTTCAAACTTGCGAAACCTGCGACACTTGAGCAGCCTCTGGCGCACTTGAACAATTATAGTCGCTTAAACAACATGTGACACACTTGAACAATTACAGTCTCATGCTAACTTCACTTGCATAAGTTTTCTTGCAAATTGGAGAGCAGAACAATTCCAGTCTCACGCTAAACTCACTTGCTAGAGCAGAAAATGTTAGTGGAGAGAAGAAATAAAATTCACTTACAGAAGTTCGATTGCAAAGTGAAGAGCATAAAATGACAGTGGAGAGCAGAAATGAAGGAAGTTCGATTGCAAAGTCAAGAGCATAAAATGACAGTGGAGAGCAGAAATGGAATTAACACGGTTCGTACAATTTTTTTTAATCAAATTTCCAAATTTGCATAGTATATTTGTATATTGATTTTTATTATTTTTCACATTATTTTAATTTATTTTTTCTGTAATTTTATTGGCCAACTTTTCATAGTTTAACTTTGTATATTAAAATTTATTTTCCAATTATTTTAATTTCTATAATTTAACTTATATATAGAAATTATTAATTTTTTAGAATTATTTTAATTTTTCATAGTTTCAACTTTATATATTAAAATTTATACTTAATTATTTATAAATTTATTTATAAACTTTGTATATGGAAATTTTTATTTTGATATTTATTTAATTTGTCAGTTTTCACATTTATTTTAATTTTCCATAGTTTAACTTTGTATTATCAAAATTAATTTTTTCGAATTTTTTAAATTTCCATATCTAAATTTATATACATTCGACAGTTTATTTTAATTTATTAGTTAAACTTATCGAAATTATCAAAATTTATTATTTAGTTCGGACATATATTTTAATTATTATAAACTGGATGGTCATATCAAATGTCGAAAAGATGTTTATTAGTGATTTTATATTATTTTAATTATTTTTCTGTAATTTATTGACTAAATTCCATGAATTAAACTATATATATCAAATAGACTATATATGTTTTTGAAATTATTTTATTTATTTTTCTGTAATATATTACAAAAAAATTATTATTTTTGTATATTTTATATAATCGATTAATTATTTTTTCTTAATTTGTAATTTACGAGGGAATTTAATTTAACTCAGCCAAAGCCGTCTGCATATATATCCACCTATTTAAATAAAAATATAGTCGTGCATATATATTCAATTTTCAATTGGTATTATAATTAAAATAAGTTGAAAACTCTTTTCCATTTATAATAAGCATTCATTTATAATAAAGATTCAATTCTCACTTGATTGTTTAAATATATATTCAATTTATTTAATAAAGTAGGTTGACCATCCTCTTCAATTTATAATAAACATTCAATTTTCAATTTATTTAATAAAGTAGGTTGACCATCCTTTCCAATTTATAATAAACATTCAATTCTCACTTGATTGTTACCTTTGCTGGATGGTTAGCTTATCAAACGGGTAAAATAATATCATAATATTATAATTTTCAACTTATTTGATAAAGTATGCTTATTTTTACCTTATCGAGGGGTAATATAATATCATAATTTTCAATATGATAATGTGGACAAACTCAACACCTGATTTTTACCTTAATTTTCCAGCAATATAATATCATAATTTTCAATATGATAATGTGGACAAATTCAACACTAGAATTTTCATTTAAATCTCGAAATGTGTTAGTAATAATGTATTCGTGGCCTCAGATACTTTGGATGCTAGGCATATATGTTCATGGCCTAAAAAATCAAATACATTTAAATTAAAAATCAAATACATTTAGAAAAATAATTTTTTAGAAATGTTGTATTCTTTTTTATTATTTAAAGCTTTAAAGTCTGTACTTTATTTTATATTATTTACTTTTATATTTGATGTAAATTTTTACATTTCTAATCTTATAGATATCTTTTTTTAGAAATGTCGTATTTTTTTTATCATTTAAGGCTTAATTTGTTTATTTTTTTTATTTTTTTATTCATCTATAATGTTATACTTTTCATTTTAGAAGACTAATTAATAACGGGATATTATGGAGAATTGTATTCTATTCTTCACATAGTTAATCACTATGACTATATATATATATATCATTTTTTAAAAAGTTTTTTAATTATTATTAAAAAATGATATGCTTTTTTATTTTTAAAAAAATCATTATATTTAGTCGTTAATTATAATTTAAAATAAATTTATAATTTAGTTAATTGTAGATTATGCTGCTTCTTCTGTGGCTAGATCACGCTAGCCCTTCTGTTTCTTCTGTGGCTTTCTGGCGGGATCCTCGTTTTCTCTACGCCCAACAATACATTAACTCTACAGGGTTTTGACAATCTATCCAGGAGCGCGAGCAATATTATTTTGCGGCCAACGTGATCTGGTTTCTTCTGCGGATAGCGGCAATACGGTTTCTTCTACGGCCAGCATGAGTAATCTGCGGCCCTTCTTTTCTTCTGCGGCCAAAGGGTTTCTTCTACGACCTTCTAGCGGGATCTTCGGCCAATGGATTGCATACATTCTCCAAATGGCTCCCAGCTTCACGAAAATAGCTGCTGGCTCATATCCCTCCACCTCTGGGGGGAAAGCTCCTGCCCATATCGTCAGTGAAGCCCCAACTCCCACTGTCTAGGTGGACCAAGCCTCACTCGATGAGGCTTTGAAGTTTTCTAAAAGTACCCTGATCTGCAGATTCAATGGTTTTTTGCCACGATTGACAGCTCTCCACAGTTGGATCGGAGGTATGGAAGCCTGTCATTTCTGATGCAATTAATATCTACCCCTGTGCTAGGGGTTTCTTTATAGTAGATTTTAAAAACCCTGAAAGCAGACAATGTATTCTAGATTCTGACCCTTGGTTTTGGGAAAACTCAGGCCTATTCATGACGCCATGGAACCCATCATTCGATCCCTCAACAATAATCATAACCTCAGTACCAGTTTAGGTGAGATTTCCAAACCTACCCTTGCATCTCTGGAATTCCTCCTCGCTAAAAGCCATTGGAAATGCAATTGGGAAATTTTATTGCAAGTGCCCAAAAACAGAGGAATATGTCAGAACCACCTATGCACGCATCTATGTGGAAATGGACTTCAATGCCGGATTCCCGGATGAAATACACCTAACAAGTAAAGACTATGTGTGGAACTAGAAACTTGATTATGAAAGTGTCCTCTTCAAATGTCGATCCCGCTTTGAGACATGCCATTTAGCCAAAAATTGCTCAAAAGCCTCTCAAAAAATTCCTGCTGGAAAAAATCACCACAGATCTACATGGTGGGAAGGAGCAGAAAAAGAACACTACACTATCATCAAAGAAGAATACTCTCGAGAAAACTCTAAATCACAAGAAATTGGGCAAGAAAGAAACAACTCTCAAGACAAGCAGGGGGAAAGCCCCGCCCAACAACAAAAAAGTGAACTCGACAACACCTCAAGCATCAACACTTATGAGGATTCGACTGCACAAAATAAATCTTCATTTAACAGCAAAGCAGATCTCCTAGACCAAACTTCTTCTGCGACTATCTTCAAAAGGACGAACACAATAGATCGCAAAGCTAAGACACCAATGTCCCAAGAACCAGAAGAGATGATGGAGATGCAAGATAAAGGAAGTTGGAAGACCATAGAGAAAAAAAGAAAACTACAGCATCAATCTCGCTAAGAAAGACAAGGAGCCAGACAATTAAAAACTAAGAAAATTATAGGTCTAATAGACCAATTTGGTCTCAGTGGACATTAACCACCACCACCACCACCATCATCATCAATGAAAATAGTTATTTGTAAATTTTAGCTAATAGAGTTATTATGATTATTATCATAATTTACTAGTGATTTACATAGTTTCCTTTCATTTGAGGAAGATGAATTCTTAGGCAATCAAAAAGTAATTTTAGGTCTTACTTTAAAATCAAATGTGGTTTCGATTTAATAATAGTTTCAACAAAACTAGTCTCTCTTTTGATTGTGACTCATATTACTTTTAATGAAATTATGTATTTTCTAGGCCCAACGACTCGAGAGAATAGAATCCAAGTGAAGTGAGAATTACACTCACTAGCTACCACCCAAATTACTATCTTTGAACCAATTTCAAATATATAACCTATCTATCTTACATTCTTGTCTTGATTAACTTTTCATTTAAAAATTTCCAATATATTATCATATCTGATCATCGTAATAAAGATAAATATAAATTTTCAACTCTTTAATTAACACTTATTCTAAAGTTAATGAATATTAAGATCGATTTCATGGCCAATGAACAAGTATATAGTACAAATTAATAATAAAAAATATCATATATTTTAATTTAGCTATATTTAAACTAAATAACATGAACTAACTACTATGTATAAATTAGACCTTTAAACTATTACATATGATAATGGTGCTTACTACATACTTTACACTTTATCCCATTCTAAACTGATTTAACTAGTTTGTTAATAATGATATAACTTAAACCCAACCCAAGGTACATATTATATACTCAATCAAGTAGGCATCCATTCTAAACTAATTTAACTAGTTTGTTAATAGTGATATAGCTTATACCCAACCCAAGGTACATATAATATACTCAGTCAAGTAGGCATACAATACGTATGTGCCACAATGCATGTTTAACCTATTCATTGGCTCCCATACATATATAATGGGTTTATTTTCTTTATATGAAATGGAATTCATGTTTGAATTATATATACCATTGAACTATCTAAAGCAATAGAATGTATAACATTTAATTTAACAACATTGCCCCATTAATGTTTCTTTACACCTATATACATAGGTTATATAGACCCTTGTATGAACACAAGGCCACTAGAGTGTTGCGCCCTTAAGACGTGGTTCATTACACCATATATATGGCGCAAGGGTATTCATTATGATATATCTACCCATTGCAAATATAATATCATTTCAACCTTATATAATATGTTTGAGTTATAAGGTGGAAAATTCGTTACACATGGCGTTGCCTTGGATAGGCCACATATATAATTTCCCTTATGCCTTCACATGGTTCATTTTTCATTCGCACCTTCAATGGTGGGGATTCGATTCTCAGATCTAATGATTGAGACCTTCTTGAGGGCTTTCATAGGGTAAAGAACCCTAATTTATGAATTCATCTTGCTCATATCTTTTTGGTGTTACCTGGTTAGAGCATCACTCGGCTCTATTATGTTTCCAAAGGTATTCATACACATGATCATTTTGGATTTGTGAAAGAATCATCTATCTAATGAAATAAGAGTTTGATATTTTCAAATTTATTTGATATTTTTCATCTAATTTTTTTGAAACATAATGCTTGATTTTTTTTAGACAGTTTTAAAGGGGTTGAATAAAAAAGAAATAACATAAAATATATACAACCAAAATATTTCAAAAAATACTACTATTTTCCTTTACGAGTCCTCTTCGTAAGGGTGCTCTTGGTTTTCCGTTTTCTGTAAATAGTTGAAAAAAATTACATCACGACATGTGTTTGCAAAATGCAATTGAAATATTACTTCGCCAACTTCAAAAAATAATAAAAAAAATATAATTTTGCATTAAAAATATATATTTTAATATGCAAAACTTAGTTCCCTCCATCTAGATCATGCTCATATATATTATATATATATATATATATATATATATATATATTATAATATATATATATATATATATCACACATTTTAGATAAATTTATGCTATGTGAACACACACATACCTCCTAAGATGTGAGTAAATTTGTAACAACGAGCATTTCATTTAATGGATTCCTATCCTCGTACCTATGCTCCCTAAGGATGTCCAGGTTGGCCTGGATTCCTATCAATTTCTTTGTTAGTGATTCCAATGTGACCAACAAGTCCACGCATCTTAGGGAGTAGCCCTCGTCCTGGGATACATCCCCCTCTCATCCCATACTTGTTGAGTCTGCAATAAACAAATTTTCGTTCACTATTCTATGCGTTGCATTCCCCTGATGATTGCCTCCTCTGTGAGGTTTACACATGAAAATTCTAGACCTAGAACAAATTTTTTTTGCCAATCCCCATGGTGAAACCATCCACAAGAAACCAAAAAAGAGACATATGGAGTAGACTAAGAGGAAGAAAGACTAAATCCAATGCTCCACAGACCCCATGACAATGAGGGGTGGCGAAATTCTTGACCAACCCTAGGCTTCTCTCTCAAACGATAAGAAGAATTATGAAACTTGAAATTATTTCCCACCCCAACCCAAATTCCTTACCAAACAAAACTTTGCAACCAACCAAGCACCAATTATAATTTCCTTTAACGCTAAGATAGCATACACAAAGAACCAAACCTAGGGTGGGGCTGGACTGAGGGCCCCTCTCACTAATACATGGCAGAAAGGAAACAAGCCCTAAGGACAAAAATACTTTCCCACCTGAAAATTGTTGGACACCCAACCTCCACCATATCTTGGAGAGATGAGAGAACTACCCTGCAAAAAACATGACCCACAAGGCTAGCCACAACCAGAGAACCCAATTCCCCAATCAAAAAAATCCCCACAACTGTAACCAAGATCTTAACACCACAAAAATAAAGGACTTATAACAAATCCACAACCATAAATAAAAGAGTACCTTAATGCCAAAGAATGACAAACAGGATAGAGGTTTGCACTGTAGACATGAGTCATTGCTTACAGTGGTAGATTCGAGCTCGATAAGGAGGCCTACTTAGAAAACCAAGCACGCTCCAGGGTCCTAGATAAATGTCAAGGAGTCATCTGGAACATAAGTTCCTGCATAAAATCTCGTCTTTTCTCTTCGTTAGTCATTCAACTCCCAAAGTGAGCCCTCTTGGCAACCCCTGTTTGAACTTCCCACCCTACACCCACTATTTATATCCCACTTTGCAGAAACATTCCAAATGTGACTAAGCAACATCATAAAAATAACCACCACCTTTAGATACTTCAGAGCCCGGACGTCACATCGATTAATTCCCATTAAAGCAAAGAGCATGCTTTCCACGTGAAAATTAGGGGAAGCCCCAAGGCTAGTTGGTCTATTGCTTATTCACCCCCATCGGGGGGAATTTGTATTTGATATATATTATAAATAGTTAGAAACTTAAAATAATTAATATAGATTCATTTAATTATAATACAATTAATTTTAAAATAAAAAACACTTATTTATATTACCTAGGTATTAATTTTTTATTACAAATTTTGGTTTAATCGTATGAAAATGAAATTAATTTTAACCCTACTTTTTTTAAGAGGTGGTTTCCACTCTTCGATGCAAAGAAAGAAATATTGGAGAAATCGCCCATCTGGGTTCATTTTCTAGCGTTTCCCATACAATTATGGTCTTGGGAGGTCTTATTTCATGATGCAAACATGTCATCCCATTCAGTAGTGGTTATGAAAGTCATGTGTATACTGGTTAATGTTGACACAAGGGAAGAATTGGAGGTAGAACTAGAAATTGTGAGGCCAAATTACTCTCACCTTCATATTTTGGATTATGAGGGAATCCCTTTTCAACATAGGTGGTGCCATAAGACCGGGAACACCATGAAGGATTGCTCCCTTATTTTCCATGGGCATCAAGGGATCAGGGACGACCTTCTCTCCAAAAAAAGAAGTCTCCCTCATGATTTCTAGGAATATAGGGTAATGATCATATTCACCCTGATGTGAAAGTCATTGACACATTAAAGGAATCCTTTCCGCCAAAGTTTCAAACATAATAAAATCATTCTCAAAAACGTATGTAAGGGGGCCATGTCTTGTGTGGGGGCCCTAGACTTTAGCTATCCCAAGGGAGAAGTTGAAATCCCCTCCAAAAATCAATTTTTTAGGGAAGAGAAAATCCTTCTAGATTAGGGATTCCGAGAGAGGAGGTTTCTCTAAGAATGACCCATATATGTTGGCCACCCTTAATTCAATACATTAGGGGAATTTTGAGGTTTAAAATGGGCCTCCTAAGAAAAATGTACAACCAAAATAAACTTTATAAGAACCAATAAGACTCAAGATGATGAAATCAACCATGGGGGATGATTCTCTATTTTTGGAGTAAAAGGTAAAAAGATTAAAAAATATTAAAATATTAAAACTACGTTTTCAACTCGTATTTTCAACTTATCTCCCTAAGGTTTTACTCAAATTTCAAGCGGGAATACTCCTTGGATGCAAAATTTAATTCATCATCCAAGGAGTACCGATGTTGCATACTTTCGATGGACTCTGCTACACGAAAAATGAGAAATACATGAAAAAACGTGATTATAATCACGTTTTTAATGTATTTTTGATTTGTTTTTGTCGAAGGGCCCATCAAAGTATGAAACATAGGTACTCCTTGGATGAGGAATCAAATTCTACATCTAATGAGAGTTTCCACTTGAAAATTGAGTGAAAAGTCCGAGTGGAGATAAGGTCAATAGCGAGTTAAAAAAAAAAAAAATATATATATATACTTATTTATATATATTTATACTATTATATATTCTTCTCTAAAATGATGATGTAATCTAATATTATTATTATTTCCAATATTATTTTATAATTTCCTTAGGAGGCTCATTTTAGACCTCAAAAATCCCCTAATGTCTAGTTCCAAATCAATAAAGTCCATACCCAACACCGAATCCATTCCCATTGGTTTAAAACTTTGATTTGTTAGGGGTTTCATCCAATGGATAGACCACCTGATCACTCGCAGGTGTCTAAATATAAAAAACTCCATCTTGTTAAGAGTTCCTCCAAAACTTTTGTAACCAGGGCCCCATCCCCTAAGGTTTCCTGAAGTAAAAAAATGTCAAGCGATAATAAATCCACAACCCTTTGCAAGGCCAATTTTTTAGAGGGATTGCCCAATGCCCTATAGTTGAAATATTGGATAATCATAGTGGCACCCCACCTAGGGCCTTTGTTTCTCTAAGTGCTCAAATGATGGCTTTTTTCTTCCCCAACAACCACATCCAGATGAGCTTGGACTTGGGCTTTTTCCAAGTGAGATTTTCTACCTGTCCCTTTTTTGATGCATCTTCAATTTTTATTAATGTGGGTCTTCTCATAAGTATGCATAATGGGTATTGTTAGATGTGGAATCTAATTCCACATTCAACGACTGTCTACACCTAAAATTTAGGGAGATAATCCAAAAATACAATTAAAAAAAAACAGTTTTCTTCTTTTCCCTCCAAATTTCATAACTCTTATTTTATTACTTTAGCTAATATTTTAGTGTTTTTCTTATGAGACCACTTTTAGGCTGAATTTTACTCTAATAAACTTGTAAGTGGGCTAGTATCTCCTCCTTCTAAATGGAAAGCCCAACTTTCTTTGCTACAATTAAATCCTCATGAGGGAGACTTCTTTTTTTGGAGAGAAGGTCGTCCCTGATCCCTTGATGCCCATGGAAAATAAGGGAGCAATCCTTCATGGTGTTCCCGGTCTTATGGCACCACCTATGATGAAAAGGGATTCCCTCATAATCCAAAATATGAAGGTGAGAGTAATTTGGCCTCACAATTTCTAGTTCTACCTCCAATTCTTCCCTTGTGTCAACATTAACCAGTATACACATGACTTTCATAACCCTTACTGAATGGGATGACATGTTTGCATCATGAAATTCTCCCAAATAATTATTGATTTCTTTGAAGGCCTCCCAAGACCATAATTGTATGGGAAACGCTAGAAAATGAACCCAGATGGGCGATTTCTCCAATATTTCTTTCTTTGCATCGAAGAGTGGAAACCACCTCTTAAAAAAAATAGGGTTAAAATTAATTTCATTTTCATACGATTAAACCAAATTTTGTAATAAAAAATAAATACCTAGGTAATATAAATAAGTTTTTTTTTTTTTTTTTTTAAATTAATTGTATTATAATTAAATGAATCTATATTAATTTTTTTAAGTGTCTATCTATTTTAATATATATCAAATACAAATTCCCCCGTATGGGGGTGAATAAGCAATAGACCAACTAGCCTTGGGGCTTCCCCCACTTTTCATGTGGAAAGCATGCTCTTTGCTTTAATGGGAATTAATCGACGTGACGTCCGGGCTTTGAAGTATCTAAAGGTGGTGGTTATTTTTATGATGTTGCTTAGTCACATTTGGAATGTTTCTGCAAAGTGGGATATAAATAGTGGGTGTAGGGTGGGAAGTTCAAACAGTGGCTGCCAAGAGGGCTCACTTTGGGAGTTGAATGACTAACGAAGAGAAAAGATGAGATTTTATGTAGGAACTTATGTTCCAGATGACTCCTTGACATTTATCTAGGACCCTGGAGTGTGCTTGGTTTTCTAAGTAGGCCTACTTATTGAGCTCGAATCTACCACTGTAAGCAATGACTCATGTCTACAGTGCAGACATCTATCTTGTTTGTCATTCTTTGGCATTAAGGTACTCTTTTATTTATGGTTGTGGATTTGTTATAAGTCCTTTATTTTTGTGGTGTTAAGATCTTGGTTGCAGTTGTGGGGATTTTTTTGATTGGGGAATTGGGTTCTCGGGTTGTGGCTAGCCTCGTGGGTCATGTTTTTTGCAGGGTAGTTCTCTCATCTCTCCAAGATATGGTGGAGGTTGGGTGTCCAACATTTTTCGGGTGGGAAAGTATTTTTGTCCTTAGGGCTTGTTTCCTTTCTGCCATGTATTAGTGAGAGGGGCCTTCAGTCTAGCCCCACCCTAGGTTTGGTTCTTTATGTATGTTATCTCAGTGTTAAAGGAAATTCTAATAGGTGTTTGGTTGGTTGCAAAGTTTTGTTTGGTAAGGAATTTGGGTTGGGGTGGGAAATAATTTCAAGTTTCATAATTCTTCTTATCGTTTGAGAGAGAAGCTTAGGGTTGGTCAAGAATTTCACCACCCCTCATTGTCATTGGGTCTGTGGAGCATTGGATATAGTCTTTCTTCCTCTTAGTCTAATCCATATGTCTCTTTTTCGGTTTCTTGTGGATGGTTTCACCATGGGGGTTGGCAAAACATTTTTGTTCTAGGTCTAGAATTTTCACGTGTAAACCTCACAGAGGAGGCAATCATCAGGGGAATGCAACGCATAGAATAATCAACGAAAATTTTTTTATTGCAGACTCAACAAGTATGGGATGAGAGGGGGAAGTATCCCAGGACGAGGGCTACTCCCTAAGATGCGTGGACTTGTTGGTCACATTGGAATCACTAACTGAGAAATTGATAGGAATCCAGGCCAACCTGGACATCCTTAGGGAGCATAGGTACGAGGATAGGAATGAGATAGTGGCACGTATGAATGACATCAAGTTTAGTAAGATGAGATCCTAGAGCAACTAGAAAGCTTACACAGGAGCCAACAATGGACTAACAATTACCTGCATGAATTGGAGGCCAGAGTAGAACACATTGATTTCCACATGCATGAGTACCCCGACTTACTAGCGCTACCTCCTTTACACCCTCCTTACCCATGTCCACGATATGTTTTCCACATGATTTCCATGATCCACCCCTCTAGAAATAAAGGCACACTGGAAAATATTTTGCATACTCTAACTCTCCTAGCTAACAAATCCGATCGAAGTGAAGTTGGGGGAGCCATTGAGACTCATTTTGTACTCTGTATTTTCATGATAATATAATATAAGATATTTGATCTGTTAGCTTCCTGATGCAGCAGGTTATTCATTTTTCATGATTGGCATTTCACAGGCCAAATATGTCGTACTTTGCTTG
>APFE030714437.1:1956-16675 GCA_000404065.3 Pinus taeda
TAACCATAAACACAGATATGCAGTGGAAATAATACTTCATTTCATTAATGTAAAATACTGAAATATGCTTACAAATAGTAATGGAAATAAACTAGCTAGGGCGATGATAGCTTATCTCTAAGAAAAGATGTGGTGGCTACATGCCTCTGAACTGTGTTACAATGAGGATCGAAGGCCTATTTTTTTTTTAGAAATAATGTAAAACCCTTAACATTCCAAAACCTAACCCTAGAAGATGAAACGCTAAACTGTGGATCCCGTTTGGGTAAATTTCTACATCAACTTCCCTGGGCCGTAACTTTGGGATAGATCTCCGTTTGATGCGTACAATAGCTTGTTAGAAATAACTATTGAAGCACTACCACTTTGGGAAAGGCAACATCCGTCAATGGTTTGATGTTACCCCCAGATTTCCCAAAAAAACATCGTTTAGGGCCTCAAAATGACTCCGGAAGTTCAGGACCTGAAAAACTGCTAAAAATAGTAAGTTATGCTACAATTAAGGAAACTGAAAATGCTGAGAGAGACAATGGTGGGGGTCTAGGTGGACTTGGCAGGTGGCCACCAAGATCCACCTGGATCAATCCTGGTGTACCAAGCACGAGGTGCTTTCTTTAGCCCGTACAAAACTCTCTTGAGTCGGCACATGTGCGACTCACGATTAAAATTCTCAAATCCTTTCGACTACTCTAAGTACACCTCTTCCTCAATATCTCCATTAAGGAATGTAGTCTTCACATCCATTTGATGGATCTTCCAACCCATCTGTGCTAATCGTGCCAACATCGATATGATATATGAGTACCTTGCTATAGCAGCAAAAGTCTCATCATAGTCGATCCCCTCGACCTGTGAGAAACCAAAAGCAAAAAACCTTGGCTTATGTTTCTCGACACTCCCATTACCTGCTTTCTTTACCTTGTAAAGACATTGGGAACTCACTACTGACTTGTTCTCTGGTCTTGGAACAACATCCCAAACATTGTTCTAAACTACGGAGCCGTACTCCTCCTCCATAGCATCAACTCAGACTGGTTGCTACACTGCTTCCTCGAATGAAGATGGTTCGGTCTCTATACATTCCCCAACCAAGGCCATGTAACCAGTGTACCACTCTGGTGACCTCCTTTGTCTGTGCTGAGAAGATAATCATGCCACATTATCTCTCGCATCCATCATCAATCTGTCAGCTTCCCTTGAGCGTTTCCGCCCATCTCTGGAAGACTCTAATGAGCGGATGTCTCCACTCTTGGATCCTCTGCATGTGGTTGCTCCGCATTAGTCTAAGGGTCCTCTTCCTTAGGAACCAAAAGTTCCTTCTCTGTATGCAACTTGAGGTCCCTCTCAAGGGAAACTCGCATGGCCTTTTGCTCGTTAAACTTCATATCATTACATAACATTGTCCTCTAACTAGTGGGAAAGAACACCCGATAGTTATCGGGTGTATAAGTGTACCTGACAAGTATCTCGAACTCAGTTGTTGGCTATAACATCTTTCGGGCATCTTTGGACACATGGAAAAATACAGATGAGCCAAAGATCTTGAAGTGACTCACATCTAGACTCTTCCTGGAAAAAGCCTCCACTGTTGTCTTCATCCCCTTTATACGATGCAGGCTTCTATTTTGCAAGTATACTGTTGTATTGCATGCCTCAGCCCAAAAATGAAGTGGTAGACCTTGGTCATGCAACAGCACCCCATTCTGCTGTGGGTTATGGTGTGTCGTCAACTCCCGTTTAATTCCTTCGATTGCATAGAAGTCCTTACGTTGTTGGGAGATATACTCTCCACCATTGTCGCTTTGCAAGGCCCTTATTTTCTTTCCAGATTCTTTCTCAACCAGGGCTTCGAACTCACAAAACCTTGAGAACGTTTGATCCTTCTTATGCATGAAGTAGATCCAACATCTACGAGAAAAATCATCAATGAAAATAACATAGTACCTTTTTTTAGCGGAGGTTGTTGAGAATGGTCCACATACATTTGTATGAACTCACTCCAAGATTGCTTAGCTCGATTGTCTCGGTCCTGAAAGGAAGATTTTGCATACTTACCCCAGGTACAACCTTTGCATGTATCCACTTTCTCCAGTTTACCCTTGGGAAGTCCGCTAGAAATCTGCTACATGATCTTCAAGGCCCCATGGTGCAAGTGGCCCAATCTTCTCTGCTATAGCTCGCCAATATATTGGATTTGCACCAACTCGACTTTGGAAGTCAATGCAACACAATCATCTACCTCCAGCTTGTAGAGATTCTTTGCTTGAATCCCAATCCTCTTGGTCTGTCCAATGCTAATGTGCCTCACGAATGCCTTTCCTTTACTAACGTATAGTATAGCCTTTTATACCAACATAGTGATGGAAACTAGGTTCTTCTTCAGTCCAGGCACATACTTTTCATGAGTCAGGGTGAGAGGAGCTCCATGCTCCCTCTAAAACACTACCGTGGCTTCACCTAAAACACATTACTTTCCATCATTGCCCATCTCTATGCGCATCTGGAGGTCCTTCTCCTCCAAGGTACTGAATAAACTCTTCTTGTCGGTCATGTTGAATGAGACTCCACTGTCCAGGTATCAAACACAAACCACCATCGATGAAACCATGCATGCGATGACGGTGAAATCCAATTCAAACTATGAGGACAGTGCCTCACCATCTGATCCTTTCGAGGATCCCTTCTTGTATTTCTTCTGTAGATAATTCGTAGCAGAATGGCCCACCTCATGACAATGAAAGCATCGCACTTTCGATTTGTCAATCTTCTTCCCACCATGGGAAGAACTCGATTTGGAATGGGAAGCCTTCCCTTTCCCTTTCCTCGCCTTACTCGCTAAGGCTAGATTTTCTTCATCATCATGCTTTGATGAAGAACCATCTCTGGTGCTTCTCCTTATCTCCACATGCATCAGATCTGACCACAGTCATTCCCAATCTAGCAGTTTCTCTCTTTCATTTACTGAGTCTTGGTAGCTATGCCAGTTCTTAGGAAGACCAAGGAGAGAAAGACTCACCATGTCATCATCGGCTGTCATGATTCCTACTCTTCGAAGCTCATCCCTGCAGGTGGTGAACTTGTTCAGATATGTAGAGATCGTGTCACCCTTTTCACATGATTTTCTGAAGCTTCTCTTTCAGCGCCAACTTCCTTTGATCGTTGTTGTTCTGATATAGATCCTTCAATGTTTTCCACATTAAAAACAGTATCTCCTTCCCATGGAGACTCGAGAAAATGTGGTCTTGAACTCCCTCCAAAAGAATCCTCCTCGCTCTAGCCACACATTTCTTCCATTTTGCCAATTCTTGGGCATTAACAACTGTTGGCTTGGGGACTTCCTGATCAATTAAGTCCTTCAAACCATTGTCCTCTAATACCGCTTCATGTGATCCTTCGAGGCTATATAATGCGAGTTTCCATCCAGGGCATACTCGAGTTTCAAACCTTTGAACGCCATTTGTGAAATTTAAGATGTGATAAGAATTCGATTTCTATAATTAGGAACTTCAAACTTTGAACTTCTCCCTTATTTGTATGTTGTTCTCCGATTTGATCACCTTCGCTCCAATACCATGTAGAATTTCTCACTGTAGATCACCTGATAATGCAATATACTAAAGAAAAATACTTGATCTACTTCTACAAACAAACTTGCGAAAGCTCAATCGATTTTGAGAAAGATCAAATGGAACACATATAATAGAGAATGAGAAATCAATCACACATGAACACAGAAGAATACTCTGGGGAAAGCCTCTGCTAAAAACCCCGCTATTTGTATTATCATAAAAGTGGAAAATATCTCTGAATTACACAAAGCTTTAGCTCACAAGCTATCCATCTCTCAGTACAATCCCTCAATGTTTCTCATAGACAGAATAGATAGCACATATGCTTTCCTTGAATCCGCCAAGCCTCCTATTTCCTTGCGCAGTTTCTCCTGGGTCCTTTGGTTGCCACCTATCTGAATTCACCTCTCACACAACTCACCAAACTCATAAATAACTGCGCAATCCTCAAGGAATGAATTCTTTCTACATGCAAGAGATATCCTCAATGGAATATTCCTACAACTGATAGTACACTGTCCCATCCTCTGATCTCAACTGAGTCTCTGATTGAACTGACATGCATAAGTTATTTATGAGAGAATATTCAGTTATCTGAAGTACACTAATTACATGCACGCATGCATTAACTAACTGAACTCACAATCAGTCCCACAAACTATTGGAACTAATCTAACTAGACTTAACTCAGTTAAGTGAGCTGACTAATTACAACTCAAAGTACAACTCATCCTGATCTCTTTAATTAAGGGATAACTTCCTCAATCAAAGGGATAACTGTTGCATGTCTTCACATAGACTTCATGTTTGATTTTATCCAACTAATTAACTGAAGATGAATTAATTAATTATTTTTCAAACAACTACTCAGATCAAATTCGAATTTTAATTCTCAATTTTAGTTCAGGGACTAACTAAAATTGGAATATATCCTGAAATTCTGTTTATAGCAATGTTATTTTTAGCACTACTATATTTAGCATTTCTTGTTGCCATTTTCAACAATTTAGTGGCATTGTCTTTTCAATTGGGGGATCCTTAGAAGGACGTGTTGGCTCATCATCAATTTGAATAAGAAAATGGTGAAAAACATTGAAGCTAGTGGTCCCATGGGCTATTTTTAATCTCATGCACCTTAAGATCTCACTCACTTTCATAAAAATTAATATCACAAATATTATTATTAATAAACTACAATAATATATATTAAATTAAATTAATAACTATATTAATATAACCATTCAATTAATTATTTGCATAAGAAATTCATATCATATTTAACAAGTACATATAGTTAGGTTTACCATTTAGTTTAAATTTAGCGAATTAAACTAAAAACTTATAAATTTCAAAAATAAAACAACAATTGTATTTTTGAATGCTATCAGAAGAATTAGAAATATAATTAATTAATATTTTTTATATTAACATATATACACTTTAATATGTGTGTTTTATTTTTTATAATTAAATTTATTAAAATGTGTTTTTAATATAATAATAAATCACTTTAAATTGAAAATATGGAGAAAAACTACAATGGATGAAAATGGAAAAATGATTAAAAAAATAAGAAAGTTAAATAAAAAAGAAATAAAACTAAAAATCCAAAATTAATAATTAACAAAAATAGAAGTTACTAAAGAGCCCATAATAATACCTCAACCAATCACCTTACACATCAATAAATTTAAATAATAATAAAAAATAACATAAATTGAATTGTCAATTTTAAACTATGAAAGTTACTAAACCACCTATAATAAAATCTCAACCAATCACCTTACAAATAAATAAATTTAAATAATAATAAAAAATAACATAAATTTTCTCAACCATCACTTTACAAATAAATAAACTTAAATAATAATAAAAAATAACAATGTTAAACTATAGATAATCAACAGAAAATTTTGACCAAAATAAAAAGAATTCCAAATATCAAACAATAAATAACCCAATTTTTTATTTTTTATTTTTTATTTTTTAAATAAATAGCGAAAAGAAAAACAAAATTCATAATACCAGGCTTATAAAGTTTAATTTACAGCCTGGTGGATTTAGTTGGTGAAAAGGTCGGTATGAAAACCTGTACTAGGTTGGCTACTTGGTAATGTAGTTATGAAAACATGTACTAGATTGGTAAGATGATACTTGCTTTGTCGTAAAACTGCTATCAATAGCCTGTTGTGATCTTGAGTCAGTGACCGTAATGAAAATATTTTGCTGACGCGACCCGTTACATAGTTTTCCATTTTCGTTAGGTCAACTCTAGTTTGTCGGAATTAGGCGTATGGACAAAAATGCCTTTGGCTGGCCTCCGTAGATATCGCTGTGTCTTTTATAGATTGATACAGGGTTCCTTTATTTTATTCCAAAGCTCAAATTGTTATTTAGTAGGACATAGATGATGGGGATTGGAGCCAATTTCCTTTGATTTTATAAGCCATGATAGTCGTGCATTGTCATTTTCCTAGTTGTACAAAGATGCCTTTTGATAACTCCACATTTTTCACGGACTAAATGTGCACAAATGATCTCATCCATTTTATATAGTTGAAAAATATTAAGCAAACACATACATATAGGTTGAATGTTAAATGTCAATGGCCGTTACATAGAAACCCCAAATAATATGCAATAGTCTTAGGATTTGTGATGTTTCCTCATGGCATGTGTTTATTACTTTGTTGAGTAGTGGAAACCTACTTTCTTTAGCTCCTCAACCACCTTTTTTTACACTTGGATAAGAAACCGCTATGATTTCCATCCATGTTGTCCACATGCTTTTCATGGCATGATTATTAGTCATTGATGCTAAAACGTGTAGTACCCTCTTAAGCCTCTTCCAAATACCAAGATACTTCATGGAAAAGTTGTACAACCAATCCAATACATTGCAAACAATTGAATATGAACAAGAGACTTCAATCTCTCAATATTGGAAAAATTCTTAGTTGTCTTGAGCTAGTTAGGTTACTAAGTCACTACTTCCTCCAAAGTGTAATTAATGCTTGTCATTATTAATTTGTTCTTTACAATGTAATTTTAGTTATTTGAAAAAAAAATTGCTCTGTACCACATTAAGAGATGAGGTCCCTAAATTTCTATAAATCTTCTTTGAAATTAAACTCCGTTAAATGTCTAAAAAGTTTTTTACTAATTAACAATCTCTCATCACCATGAAATTCATGGAATTAAAAGGTTATGGATGAAGTCCCTTATAAAATATTAAAATTAAGAATATCTAATTTCCGTATATCCCTATATATTTGTTGTACCTTTAGAAAAATTTTAAACACTCTTAAATGAACCTACAAATGGCTAATATCTTCATTCCCTTTGCATAAACTACACATACTTGTCTATCATCAAACTTGAGCACCAACTACACATATGTGTCCATCATCAAAATTGAATACTAATTTATGGAAAATATTCTAATATTCTTAACAGTAAAATAAATAACCACTAAATGTAACATCACAACTATATTCTTAGAAGAGCAAATACTTATAATACCAACCAGAAAGTCTCTCATAGATACCCAAAATTAATAAATGCATCCTTGCTTTTATAATACAAGTGTAACAAAAAAACATATGACTCCACATATCTCAGGCAATGAAATTCCCATAACAAATATGGCATTAAGGAGTGTTTTGTGGAAATCCCCATCATAATGGTATGTAAGAATTCAACACTGAGTTATTTTAATAAATTATAATATTGAAAAATTATGGATCTTTTAATTTAATAAATTTATTTAAAACAAATCGAATATATATTACAAATACATATATCAAATTAAATGTTATTATTTTGATTTATTCAACCTTTTTTTAATTTTTTTACAAAAAACTATTAATCAATATACATTCAAAAAATATAAATAATCATTATAATTTCATAAAGTTATATATGTAAGAGATTGTATTTTAAATATTTATTATATGTAATTATCTTATTTTAAATTGTTTAGCTATAGTTAAAGTGGTTTTCGGGCGACCTCAATGCCCTAAGTGGATTTTTAGGGAATGCACCCGATGCCACTCACCAATCAACACGTAGCTGCGGGGAGGAGAGAAGAAACCACCTTTATCAGGCGGGTTTTCCTCGCGCTACTTTTTTGCCCGATATTCTTAACAACTGTAGGATCTAATATAAGCAGATCAACGACTCAAGTTTGTCGTGCAAGTTGGATGATCAAGTAAATTTAATTAGTGACTTTTTAAAATCAAAATTAATATATAGACAATTCCAAGCGTGGTCAAGAGATTTGATGATTTGATTAGAAATATCATCCTAGCAATGCCCAATCAATCCTATCTTGGGACAAGAATTTAAGAAGAAATTATTTGACTACCGTTGAAATTAATTACTCTTGTTCGATCTTGAGACTACTAGTCTTTTATGGGTTTTGCATTAAGTGTTAGAAGAAATCTATAAAGCTTGTTCCCAGTGATTCTGCTAGAATAGTTACTGCTTTCTATGTAAGATCTTATTGTTTATATAAGCTGATAATAAGTGAAAATAAACCATTTAATTCATCGATCCTTCATAAATTATGTTCTTGCAGATGAACTCCAACACTGATACAGTCCAAGATGAATTAGAATTCGAGTTCTTGGGGAACAGATCAGGACAACCATATACAGTCCAAACCAATATATACACTCATGGCAAGGGTAATAGAGAGCAGAGAATGAACCTCTTTCTTGATCTTTTTTTAGCGTTTCACTCCTACTCCATTATATGGAACCACTATCATGTCTTGTAATTCTAAATTCAAAAGGTTTTTCAGATTGATTGATTTATTATAAATTTTGCAACTCGGTATGGAGCTCATGGTAATAGCTAATATATACTGCAGATTCTTTGTGGATGACACCCCTATTAGGGTATTCAAGAACAAGGAAGTGTAAGGGATCCTTTACCCTAAGTCTCAGTCATTGGGAATCTATTCAACTCCATGGGAATCCGATGACTGGGCTACAAGAGGCGAGTTGGAGAAGGATGACTAGAGAAAAGCACCCTTCTCTGCATATTATAGTGATTTCGACATTGAAGGATGCACAGTGCCTAGTAATAAATTATGTGATTCAAACCCTAAGAACTGGTGGGAAGGTCTGGCTTATAGAAAGCTCAATCCTTCAGAAACAGAGAGATGCAAGTGGGTGAGAAGGAATCACGCGATATATGATTATTGCATCGACAGGTCCACGTACCCTGTCACACCTCCAAAATGTGCTCTCAGTGTTTGAGTTCGCTCTCAAATAGTGCCCCATTGCTATGCAAGACCATTGAAGAAAATTATACATGGTATGGTGTAAGTATGGTATTGTGAATATTGAACTTAATAATTTGGTGGATTGAACTAGTTGCACTGCATCAGAAGCAGTGAGGAAAGAACTCATATTTCTAATACTATGTAAAAGGTTTAGGATAATTATGCATGATAATAGCCTGTAAGATTACTACGTGCTTGCACTTGGATGCGGGTGATTACTGTGGAAATTAAAATGATAAGACGTGCGGCCGAAGGATAGGATGACCACATGACCACCTATGTCATCCCCCATGCCAACCTCCGGCACATTCAAACCAATTTGCAGGAGCCATTAATTGTCCGACAGTTGAGGCACCTCTAGCACCTTCATTATCATGGAATTTGGAGGGCATCATGCAATTCTTCCCCCTTTGCTCCACTGCACTTGCCCTCTGTAGGCCACAACTCCCTGCTCTCACGCTGTGACAGGAAGCCGATGCTGGTTGTTGAGTTGTCTTGATCTAGATAATGGCTTTCTCTACTATCATTCTAGTCTCTGTAACTTAAACCAGGCTCAGACCTCCCCTATTCATTCTCTGCTTCAAAACTCCACCAACCCCTCTGTTGCGAACCTTGCTCTCAACCCTGCGATGGCTCGTATCAAAAATCGTTTGCGAAGCAGACATGGAGGCACTTGCGAAGGTATCATTCACCCACAGGCATCGTCTAGCTCTGCCACTGCCTCCCATGACTCCTCTGCTGATAATCCCAATCCTCTCAGCTCTCTCTTGGCCATTACCCAGACACCTGAAGTGGAATGGGATGTGCCAGGCACCATGCACATGAAGGAGGGACGCTGCAACTCACTCAGCGGATGTCCCCCTTCCTTCGCATTCATCTCCCCATGTCACTCAATTTCGGTTCTGCAACACTTTAAACTGGCCTGTAATTACTGCCACGCCGACCATTTCTTTCTCAGAAGAAATTGAGCCAGAGACACCTCTGCCCGAACACAAGGACGAGTAGAACATAGTGGCTCCAAGCAACCAAAATAGTAGCATTCCTGGCAATCAACAACATGACAATGGCAAAGTAGCCCTGCATGCCAAAGCAATAGCTTCCAGTCAATCAGCTGCAGATAGCAAACATGGCAACACAAGAGCCTCAAGAAGTCGACAAGGCGACATGTCTACAATCCCAGTGGGCATAGGTAGCATTGCGGCTGATCACGCTATTTCTAAAGATTACTGATGGTGTCCAGTCGTAGAGGAAGAGCCAACCAAAGACACTTTGCAGCTGCTGGCCAGGTTACGTGGCGAGCCTTGATCAGTTTTATTACCTATCATTTTAAATTTTGTTTCATGTTGGGTCTTTGTTTGGTTCTGTCCCAAACGCGGGCAACGAATATTTTGAATTTTTTTCCCAATTTCCAATTTACAGCGGAAATTTCTAAGCTAAGTTTTGCAATTTACAGTTTTTTGGTTAGAAATTTTGAATTATGGAACTATAGCCCCTGCGAGGGTAACTTGAATTGTCCTAATTTTTGTACTCGGACTGGTTTCCCCGTCTGGGGCAGTCATGAATTCAAGGTTGGATGCTTAGTTTGGTCATACAACTGACCCAATGCCGCTGAGGGCAGTGCCTCTTTGTACATTATGTCTTTATAAATATATCATTTTACTTAGCAAAAAGAAAAAGATTACTACGTGCTTACTGCTTCCATGTCTGTCACAAGCAACTGTTAACTATTTATATGGGAGTGTATGCATAACTGTCTAATAAGCAAAGTTTGTAAGTGTCTAATTTCATAATAATATCATGTATTTAGCGTTTTTTAGATGAATAGATTTTTTTTGAGATACAATTTATTTGTATACTGTTTGTATTTTAAAAGATTTGATATTTTTGGAGTTAATATTGATTTATCAGAATTTGTTTTTCTCTAAATTGTATTTTTTTGTATCTCTCGAGAATTTTGTGGCTTTATATGTAAATTACAATGAAGAATTTATATGTTTTTAGCCTTATTTTTGACATGTCCTAAACAATTTAGTGACTGGATTGTTAAATGTTTTATTGTTTATTTTTATGTTTTTAGGCTTATTTCATTGTTTTTTATATTCACAACAACAATGTCATGTATATATATATAATATATATATAATATTAATATATATAATATATAATATGGTTGTTGGGAATAATTTATTTAAAGATGATATTAAAATAATTTTATATATATTATAAATATTCTCAAACTTGAAAATAAAATTATGTTATTATAGATATTGAAATATTTTTTTATGGATAACTTTTTTTTCTTATTAATCCTCTATAATCAAGTTTAATAAACTATTATAAATATTAGTATTATTACAAACCTTTACATTTAAAAAAAAAACTTATTAATAAATCCATGGTTTAATGAACTTGAAACATGGTTGTTTTGAAACTTCCCTAACGAATCCTATTAATATAATATGAAAAGGTTGAAACATTCATGTTTTGAAATGTTCATGTTATATTTCAAGAAGCCTTTTTTTCAAAAATCCTAAACCCCCAAATATGAATTTGATTGATCATTCATTACCAGTTTTATTCAGTGGCCTTCATTACGAGTTTGATTATATCTCAAGGTTGAGCAGGTTCAGAGGTTTCGAGACTTATTTATTGTTCAAATATGTATTCTTTTGTTGAAGAAACTATATCTAGCAAATAAAATTTCCATATTTTTAAATTAAAAGAATTAGAAAATAACATGCTTATAAACCTACAATAAACGTGTAATGGATTAATAGATTTGGATCTTTATATAAATTTGTAGTTACTTTGATTTCATTTTTATTGAAAATGGATATATAAACTTGATCTACAGTCTAGATAATAAAATGAATCATTTTACCCGAATGCGGGTGAAAACCAAGATCATTAATGGCCACCCTTCGGGTTGCCGGCACTAGGACCTGCCAGGCGATGGGTTGCGCTCTGCTCCAGGATCATCTCAGACGAAACTTGGCTAGTGTGTAAGCTGCAATAAATGGCCCCTCAGGCCGAGCTCTGGAAGCAGATGATATTGAAATGGCGCCTCTCGAACCCTCTGGTCATCCCCCATTCCTTAGCTTCTATCTACCTCAGGCTAGAATTTCTTGTAGCAAAACTTCCACAAGGAGACGATGTTGGCTCCTCTGCTGTATTGACCTCGAAAATGGGCACCATTACTCCCACAACAAGCACTGCCCTTTAAATCCTGCTCAGGAGTCCTGTATCTACAACCCGTTCTCCCTCTCGTCTGCTTGTCCAGCTGATTTGCACTCCAACCTCACTGGTATGGTCTGTCACCGCATGAGGAGTTGCAGAGGAGGAACCCGAGGAGGCAGCGCTCGCCCTCACGTAGCGCAGAGCTCAGCTCCTGCCTCCCCCCATCATTTCCATGAGAATTGACCTCCCCGTAGGTCTCCGCATAGTCACTATCCCCATACGCGCAGTGGGTCGAGGCAAGGGTCGAACTCAATGGCTGTGCATAGGGATGTTAGGCTCCACATTGCAATTTCTCCACTACATCCAAGCTCTGTCCCTCATTCGACCCAATTCAGGTTCTAGAGTAGCCTGAATAGACCCATCATAACTACCAATGTGACTATCATTTTCTCTGAAGAAGATGAGCAAAAAAATGACCAAGCGAGGAATTCTGAAGAGCACTCTTAGGAGGTAAGAAATCCGGAAATCGGTAGGGGTTCTGAGAAAAAGTCGAAGGATGATGCCGAGGGCGCAAGCCATAACAAACTGCATGGTGGAGAAGCTCACACAGGTGACATTCAGTGAGCTGGTGGTAGCTCCGCAGGAGCTGCAATAACGATGGAGTTCGCTGGGAGTTCGAGCGGCCCCCAGCATGTAAGGGAGCCTCCAGGTGGTGCAGCGCAAGGCGACGTGGCGGAGAAGGATGAAGATTGGTACCAGTATGTCTGCCTCATTATGAAGGAGACATCCGACAATGATGGCAACAAATGACGCCACGTGGCATCCGTTGCCACCCATGAGCCAGCTCATCCTTCAACTGCTGACGGGTTGGTCTAGTCATTTACTGTTTTTGTTGTTTGTTTGTCTGATTAGAGGGCTTGTAGTTCTATTGTCGAGTCTGGTGGCACTGTGTTGCATCTTTTTATGGGTTTTGCTTCAAAACATGGATCTAAGTCCTATATATGGGTTTCCTTTGGTGACAGTCCTGGGATATATGTTTGGTCTTTTTGCAATGTCAAACTGGTTTTCCCAATCTAGGGCAGTTTAGATTTTCATGATGAACTAGCAACAACGGTTGAGGCAGGGCCTCGATGTAATTATATTTTTTGTTTTGTTAATAGAATTAGCCTTACATAGAAAAAAATAAAATGAATCATTTTAAATTTATATTATTATGTTTTAATTTATTCATTAATGAAAAGTTACAAATATATAAGCTTAATTGTAAAATTAAAAAATATAAAATAAAATAACAATGCAAATACATAATAATATTTAAAATGGTAAAAACTAATTATTTTAAACCAATTTACAATTTGAACATGTAAAATTATTTTTCAAAATTTATTTAAACAACCACAATTCACAATTGATGATGATGATGATGGTTAACATCTGCTGAGACCAAACATTGGTCTATCGGACCTAAAGAAACAAATTATTTATTTTGATTTAAGATTTTGTTCCTATGCTCAAAAAGCTTGGAGAGAAGCCTCCCGAGCTCACTATAATTTTTACATTGTAAAAGGCTAGGAAGGTCAGTATTATAGCAAATATTGTGAAACTGAGATCTAATGTGGTTGTACGCAGGACAATCTAAGAGGAAGTGGTTTTCATCCTCGATGTTCCCATTCTCACATAGATGGCAGATCCTTTCCATCCATGGAGTTTTAGGAACTTCCCAATGACCTGTTTCACTATGAAGCTCATGAGAATTTGTTCTAATCTTTGCTATATTAATTTTCCTCTTTGAGCTAATTAAAATAGAGAGATACTTTTGATCTTCTAGGGTGGGGTTAATGACCTTATAATAACTTAATTTTCTTTTAGCTGCTAAATCTTTATCACACCACATTTTTTCTTTGAACTTAGAAGTAACAATATCTTTAATGTTATTGATGTTTTGCAATGCATCATTCTCGTTGATCTCCCAATAGTTTAACCAGGCCCTTGTGTCTTTATGCCACCCCCGTTTGAGCCTTAGGTGGTTTTGGATGGAATTTAATGCTAGCTTAGGAAGTCTATGACTGCCTATGTTATTGAGTTTGTGCTTGTACATCAGAAACCTATTCATAGCTAGGCTCTCAATAGGGGAAAGACCTACTTCTATAAGGAGAATAGGATAGGGTGTATTACTTTTAATTTTCAGGTTATACTTATAAAACGCTTCTGGATTTGCTCAATCTTTCTCCACGATTCTCTAGAGATGCTGCAACCCCAAACCTCACAGGCATATGAGATAACAGGAGAGACTAAAGTTTCGAAGGGGAACTTCTTTTTATCCCACATTACTAGGTTCGCAGTTTTACAATTATTTTCAAGGCCAAAATAAGCTTTCCACCCCCAATTAATCATTTTCTCAACGCTATGGTTGCAGTTGAGCTTGTGATGAATATCAATTCCTAGGTATTAATATGAATGTGAATATTGCCTCTTAATGTCTGGTTTATCTATATTCAAGTGATTAATAACATATTAATTTCAATATTCATTATTATTAATATTAATTAATATGTATATTAATATTACTTTTAATAATTTTAATATTAATTATTGATATTAATGACATTAATATTATAACTAATATTAACATTAATATTTATGAAAAATATTAAAAACATTTGGTATTAAAAATACTATTAAT
>APFE030714439.1:0-26959 GCA_000404065.3 Pinus taeda
GTCTTCTACAAGATCAGTTGCCAAGCTCGCTGCTCCCAAGGCCATGAAGAAGCCTTCACCCAAGATAGCCGACAAGGATGCAAGGAAAGCCAAGAAGGAGACTGGCTACCGCGAACATGGGCAACATATTCCTGAAGGAGTCCACAAAGACCTCAATGCAATGTGGCGCGCCTAACGTTGCTTGACCTAGCCACCTCCAGACGGAATCAGAACCCTCACCACTGGTAAATTCTCTTCGATTTCAAATTCTTATTAAAACCCCTTCAGGGATGTCAATTTTAGTTTGGGTTCATGCAACAGACTGTGTGTTGCATTTGAAGAATCTTATCTCCCATCATATTGGATATCTTACTGGATTATAATATCTGATTTTTGGGGGCACAACATTCCAGGATCCTAAACCCCTCACAGACTACCATATTTTACATGTGTCTACTATAATACTCAATCTGAGGCTGAGGGGTGGCATAGCAGACTACAACAGAACAAATTATACAGGAGGAGGCATTGGGAGCAGTTCAACAAAAAATACAAGAACACATTAGAAGCACAAAAATGTAGGATATTCTTTCAAGAATATCCTCCAAAGGAAAAATACACCTTTAGCGACAACAAAGCAAGCTAGAACTGAACCCAGTCCATACATTATGGAGCAATTGAATCATATCTCAGAATTAAACATAGATATACCAAAAACAGATGAGCATTGTGATACTTTTGAAAAACAAGCTATTATATGTCGATTCAACTATTACTGGCCAAACCCACTGAGCTCTTTCATTGGATTTTCGCAAACTTGACTACTCACTCTGATATTCACCTCTGTTCCAAGGGGTTATTCATTGTGAATTTCCCTATAACAGAGGCTAGAGACATTATTTTAAGGGAAGGACCATGGTTTTGGGGGTCCACGAGTCTCTTCATCACACCGTGGTTTCCGGAATTTGATGTAAATACTATGGTTGTTTCCAGGATCCCAGTATGGGTTCGTTTTCACAATCTCCCGTTACATCTTTGGAACCAGCAAGTCCTTGCAGGCATAGGCAACACCATCGGGCGATACATTAAAACAGACACACAAAGACTAGAGGAAAGAATTTTCACATTCGCACGAATCTGTGTGGAAGTAGATCTCAACAAAGGTTTGCCAAACCGCATACAACTGAAGCAGAAATAGAGGTGTTGGACACAAATACTAGATTATGAAAATACAACATTTAGATGCAGAATATGCCGGCAAACAGGACACCTACAAAATACGTGCCCTGAAACCAAAAAAGATACCCGAAGAAAGAAGAAAACTGGGAAACAGACCAAGGGATGGCATATTTTCCCCACCAGTCTCTGATGAGGAGGAGGAAGTTGATGTGGAACATCCCATACCCAACGAGGACAATCAAATGAACAAAGAACCAGAAATACACATTAATCAAATTTCGGCATAACCGAAGTGATATGGATGGACCAGACATAAATCAGACAACTCCGATTTCTGATAAAGATAACCTAAACTATAGATAAGAACTCGCTTGCCACTTGTACTTCAATGCCACTTCAAGGGGATGGCGCAAGTTCGGGAGGAGCATAGATTTTATCTCCCATTTATACGTTTGTTTGCCTTTTTTGAACTTCTGATGTTGGGAGATCAACAAAGATACAGTGTCCCTTTTTTTATCTATTATTATAAGCCACACCACCATTGAACAAAATTTGTGGTCACGCACACGATAAGAGCATTGACAGACTGCGTGATGCGTTCACAGCATCTCGATTTGTTTATCATTAATAATTTACAAAATTGTTCTTTTGGGTAAAAAAAAAATAAGATATATACCTTTAATGTGGGAAAAAGTCGAAGTCCGGGATTAAATCGGCAAGGGTCCAAAAGTTGAAAAAGTCGTTAAAGTCGGGAGTTTTTCGAAAAAGTCAGCAAAAAGTCGGCAAAATACAAAAAAATACAAAAATATTCATTTTTGAAAAAATCCAGATTTTTCAATAAAATCCCGATTTTTTCAAACAAAAAAAAAAATCATTAAAAAAATACCACGATTTTTCGGAAAAAGTCCCAATTTAATCCCGACTTTTTCGACTGGGAAAAAATCGGGAAAAAGTCGGCCGATTTAATCGGCCAACCAAAAAAATCAAAAAATCGGGATTTAATCCCGATCTTTTCCCGACTTTTTCCACACTGATCTATCACATAGAAACATAAATAATATATACAACTCAATTTCTCCGCAACACATGATCAAATAATTCAAAAAACTTATCTGTATTTTTTAAATATAATAGGAATAACCATATTACTCCCAACCAATGAATTTCTTACTTCAAGGATTTCCCCTTGAGTGTCAGGCTCTTTTCTATTAGGAAACAAATTAGTAACTTTCACGGATTTTCCTCCTCAAGCCCTAGCAACGTCCTATTATATCTAGTTTGAAAGGTTTATCTATGTAGGTCTAGTGTTTATATCCCACCGAAACCTTGACTTTATTTCTAGATTTCCTTTCTCTCCCGCAATCTTGTTTTCTAAATCATATTCCATTCATGATATTTCTCTCCAGTCATGATCATTCTTGTGGTGTGGACCTCATTCCCTAGAAGATGGAGTATTTTATGCCCACTGCCATTTCTTGGACTACAACTGATTTTTAAATGTTTCCTAACAATTGGGGCTTAATTGCTCCCGCGGTGTATCCTCTTGTATTTTCAAAATAACAAAAAAGTGAAATAATACTTTATTCATAACAATATATTAAGATTTACATCTACCAAAAAAATTTAGTCTTGTCTCCCAAAGCCAATACTTCCACAATATTTACAAGTAAATATAAATAATAATTGACAATGTTTGTCAGGACCACATTAGCCAAAAGATACGTGTAAAAAACATTTGTTGATGAAATTCCAAAATGTAATATCCCTTTTTTGGAAATGTAGTAAATAACATAGACGGGTTTGAAACAAAAAATGGTAACTAATAAATAGCCAAAATAACACAACCAACAAATCAAATACACAACATACTCTAGCAATCACTAATCCATTTTATTAATCATCAATATAAGTACATAAAATGAGATGGTACAATAGAACCTAAGCTTGCTCAACGAGTAAAGGAAAAACCAAAAATATGACCCAAATGAAGTAGGGCCTAGAATGAAAATGTGCATTGTCCTATGGATAATTAACTGCAAACTAGTTGAATAAGAGGATGACCTCGTCTATAAAATGCCTATATCACCCTCGAAACACACCCACCAAATCATCCCCAAAAACCCTGAAAAAACCCAACAAGGGTTTGGCTTCAATACAGAAGATGGGAAAACACACCAAAGAAATGTTTATATGGCCCTCTATAAGAAATGTTCCTTCGACAATGCCTTCAATCCCACTACTGGAAATTCCCCCAAATATCCTACCTAAAATATTTTGTAGCAAACCCCCAAGTCCTGCTCCAAATATAGAATTCAATATAACTCATCAAAGGTGTATGCAAGCCCTCCCAAAGAGAATACACATCGAAAATATGTAGAACTTGTCCCCCACAAACTCCCCTATTCTTCACCTGCAATAACCTCCAAAATTGTTCCTCTAAAGCGTAGGAATAAGTCCTTCGACTCTCGCTGCCAAAATTACTAAAGCGACCCAACTGACAATTCAATTCACACTGCCCCTACCCCCAGGGGATGCACACTATTGATTCATAATACAAAATATGATACTCTGTCAAAGCCCTGAAATAGAAATCCCAAATTTCCAGCTAGGGAGACACTTGAATTTCTCTGAAACTAGCTTGGAATCTCGAATGAGACTCCTTGTACTCAACAAAACTCTGGACCTTGTTCTAAACAACTCCAAGATATGTTAATTTCTAAAATGTGATGATCAAAAGATAATCTAAAGTGCTTCCCCCTTGCCTTTAAATGAGCTTGGCCTCATATGCTCTCCTTGGTGGCTCCCACTTTGCCTCCAACTCACACTCCCTCTATAATGGTGCACATTACCTCCTTGGTGGCCCCCACTTTACCTCCAAATCACACTCCCTCTCTAATAATGTGCATTGCCTCCTTGGTGGCCCCCACTTTTCTTCCCAAAATTAAACTTCCCTATCTAGTGGTGCGCATGGCCTCCTTGTGGCCCATGCTAACATCCTCATATTGTAAATTAAAAATTGGGGACATTACATTCCTCCCTCCCTAAATTTACTTTCTCTCGTGCAATGCTTGAACAAGTGATCTCTCTATTTTCTAACCCAAAGTGCCTCTGCAAGCAATAATGGGGTCCCAAATGTGCCATTAAGTCACCCTAGATCTGTGTGATAGCCTTTCGAAAAGGAATCCATCGATACTAGGATTCCAACTCTTCATGCTCGACGTGAAGCACCCCTTGCTCCACAAACAATCCAAAAATTTATGGGTGCAAGAGGACTCCCACATAATATCAACATGAAGAGTACCTCGATACTGCCAAACCCTTGTCAACCCCTTGGGAAATTGTCATGCTGAGAAATTGATCCTAGGATCCTCAAGAGTGAACTCCTTAAGGTACAAAACAAGTCTCATAGAATAGGTCCCTTGTCCCTTTGAGCCAATGACATCCATCTCCTTCTAGTCATAAGGCCATCCATGTGAAGTGTTATGCCATCCCAACATGCCCCTCGGAAGTGTTATACCTACTCCCAAAGGTAGGCCCACCGAGATATCTGGGGGTCCTTTCTAGGTGGGAATACACTCTCCCCAATAGGTGACTCAACTGTTATTCCTTGTAGCTCTAAGGTCCCATACTAATCTCGAAGTGATACCACCATGTGGATGTTGCGTCGGTCTGGTCATAAATTCGACCCTCACATGGTCTTGCAAAGTCAACCACTCTTATAATCCTTTGTCAAAACACTAATAAGAGTTAAGTCAACTATGGGGAAATATATGTTGCCAAGGCATCCCGGTAAGAATCTACCAATCCATGTCCAGTCTCTGGGAAAAAAAATAGCAGGGAATGCCTTCCTCGATCCATAGTTATGATATTAACAATCCCTAACCATTCATCCCAAGGAAGATGTGGTCTTGTCTTTATCATTCCCATGGTCATACCGGAATAAGGTAGTCCACTAACCCAATGGTCCCTCGATCCCACATCCATATTTTAATCCCATCACTTCCAATTCCTACTGCTGACCACTACGTAGTGTAATGGCCAGTAGAAACCACATGTCTTAATCGTCCTACCATACTAGTCTAGTGCCCTAAGTCATCGACGAATCACTAGTGCGTGAACTGCTCTCCGTAAAACTGAAACCCAATGGAAGAATTGCATGATATCCCCCTATAGAAATCATCTCATACCTAAGGGTGGATGAACTGCCAAGTCAAGAGACGCCTATATCCTGATCAATTCACAAAAATAATTTTTGATGTTGACGTTGTAATTCTGTAGTCATAATTGTCTGCCTGTCATGCTCATAATAGGACTTCCTTGTTGAATTTCCACAACCCTCGTGTTTATGATAGAATCTTAAAATCACTGACGCTAGAAACCAAGAATCTCAACAAATCTACTTTTCACAGCGGAATATAAATCACATATGCACAAATATAGACAACTTTTTACAAAATATTGTACAACAACCCAATCTTCATTATATTGAACCAACTAAGTAATACAACAGTCTAGGGATCCCGTACCAAGGATAATGGCCCTCAAATATCCAATGGTACAAGAATACAAGATACAATGACAATCTCGTTGCTCTAGTGCACAATCACAACCTCTATGTTGTATCTCATAATGTCTATCCTTCGCTCCTAATCTCCTCTCTAGCTGCCCCTTAGTCCATCAAGAGGCAACACATAGAGACTCCAGAAGGGTTGACACCTATCACTGCTACAAATCACTTTTGTTACAATGAACATGAGCTAATGCAATCTTCTCCTCTAGATTGGCCAATACCTTGATCGCTAATCTGCCAATCTAGTAGCTTCTTTCGTCCGTCAAATAGCTACACATTAGGCTCAATCCTTCACCCAACACACAATTGTCAATGTTCTTCTTGTCACGCTTATCTAGGGCTATTTTCGACACTTTCTTATTACCCTCCACCGACCACTAAGTGCCCAATACAAATGTCACAACTCCACTATGAAATTTGCTCCTAGGAAAGGCTTCCAACCACCAAGTCAAGCCTTCCAATTGGCTCCCACAAGCTGCACAAATTGTCCAAACACTGGGAAAACTTTCCACCTAGCACAAATTCAACATAGATACAACTCGCACATTCCTCTTGACCACTGTAATACTCCTGCAATTTAAGATCACTGGTTAGGGCAATATTATAGTCCACACTTTCCCTTCTAATCCACCCAAACTCCCTTCTATTGTTGTCACTTCCTCTCTCCTTCAACCTAAGCTAGACTGATCCCCAAAACACGGTCTCAACCTCTTCTTATTACTGTCCAAACAGACGTGTGGCTACCTGAAAGTTACAGCCACCCTGCGGCTCCTTAAGGAAGAGATGAACTGGCCCTCAAGCCATGCTACATTACACTAGAACTCATCTAGGAACTACGACATGCCTGCTCCTCTACTCGTACCTTCATAGGAGATGAAAATAACCCAAAAGAATCATATTCTCCTCCATGTCTTGTCCTTAAGTGACTTTGACTGCTTCATAATCGTATCTCTGTGAATGTTTCACTCGTGGATGATTAAATAACCTCACACATGTGTCTAATTTATATTCTCACATTTGGCTCCAACAAATTTCTTAAGGAGGTCTTGCCTAGCTGTCATGAGGTCTCCAACTATTAGGCTGACCTTAACCAAGCCCACGATATATCTTCAAAAATTAATATCTAGTCTTCTACAACTTAGATTTTGATGATTTTCATTGTATTGGATTCTCCTCATTGTCCTCTATCATCTCCATTCATCACATGTAGAAAATTCTCATGGTTTTTTCCCAAACATTGATGGATGAAAAATCCCAACCTTGGGTTCCAAGCCCCCAATCCCCTATTGTGGTGCTTTAAACTCCAAACCCCGAACCCTAGGGCTTGGAGTGCCTCCCAAGTTATCAAAAATCAACACTACCTCTTAGTGAGGGAGGTACTTCCAAGACTAGGAAGTAACTCATCATCATCATCATCACTACTTGCAACACGCACCCACTGCTGACGCTCACAACTGCAGCAATCCTAGGAGTATGAATTATGTCTCTCTTAGAAGTGTTGCTATCACTGGAAGCATCCCGCTTCTTCTTCTTCTCCTGAAAATTCTTCCACTCTCAATGATTCCTTCTTGGCCGTTTTAGGAGCACACTTGCTCCCCACTAACCATGTGCTCTTCTTGGGATGTAAAGTCTCCCTCTAAACTTGCCAACTCCCTCTAGAACTCGACTCTCCCTGAGTCTCTGAAACCTGTACTTTCTTCTCTAGAACTTGTACCTTCTCCTCTAAAGCCTGCACCTACACCTACTTCTTTGGAACCTACACCTAGTCCTCTTACTTCTTCTTCCCAGGATCCATAGGCTTGCTCGCTATCCTATATAGGCCATGCTCTCTAACTCCAAGCACAATACTTGTGGAGCTAGAGCCTTTGGGTCTAAGTCTTTCCTTCCCATCCTAGAATAAGACCTCAAACTCCTTCTCGACCATCGAGACAGACATCACGCCATATCTGATTCCTAGTACAAATAGTACATTGTGGAACCTCATCAACCCATCATGTCTCCATCCTGAATGGTACAACTCCCGATCCTCGAATCTCCTTCTAAGTCCCAATCAGCTAGAGTCTCAAAAACCTCTTGTGACCCTGTCATATGCTTTGATGCACCACTATCCACATAACATCCATACTCATTGATAACACCCTACAAGAAATACGAGATCATAGCAATGTCCTCCTCCTCCAACCTCCTGGTGAGAGCATTTATCTAAAAAAGGTGGCAACACCAGTGACCTACTTCCCTTTCTTCTTCCCATCATCTCCCGTCTTCTTCTTTATCGAACATCTCGATGAAAAATGACCCATCTTGCCACAATTAAAACATTTGACGTTACTCAAGTGCTTCTTCTGTTTACCCTTCATTTATGTTGTGAGTTCCATGTCATCATCTTCCCTCTTCTTCAGATGAAGATCCTCGTCTCGCAACTCTTCTTGAATAAATTTGTCCCACAGACTTTTCTAGTCTAGCAACTTGTCCCTAGCAACGATCCCCTTGATGAATGGACTCCACTCTGGAGTAAACCCTTTCAAGGAAATCCTCACCATATCAGTATCTGAAATAGTCACATTGAGGGTAGCAAGTTCATCTTTGACATGAGACAACCTCGTCAAATACCAAGTCACTCCTTCACCCTGTAACATCTTGGTGGACTTCAACTTGTCCTCCAATACCAATACCTAGTTCTCATTCTTATTTTGGAAAAAAATTTGAAGAGCCATCCACTTCTCATGAGTGGAGTTCTTCATGGACAAATGTGGTATTGGGGAGTCCTTCACACCATCTAGGATGATCAATCTCACCTTCATATCCAATTCTTCATACACTTCCAGATCCTTAGGGTCAGTCGATTTCTTGATGGATTTCTTGGCAAACTCTCAAATCTTGTTGACCTGTAAGACCAACTTTATCATTTTTGTTAGGCCCCTATACTACTAGTGTAACCCCTTATTGTTATTAGTACAACCCCTTTATTATATTGATATACCCATGTAGTGCCCATATTGTTACTATTGTGCCCCATAGAAGCCCACTATTGTTATTATTGTGCCCTTACATTATTATTGTTATGTCGCCTCTGATTATATTATGACCCATTAGACTCCTATATATTAAAAGGAGGTCTTTTCAATTGTATCATCCAAGAATTATTCATTTGTGTAACGTAAAGGAGGTTTCCCCCACGAAGAGGCTGAATTCTAAGGCGTTAAACTATCTTTTCTATCTCTTTGTGAGTTGATTTCATAACATTTGGTATCAGAGCTTTGGATTCTAGGGTTTCGCTACTCCAAATAGGTCATCGTGGCATTTTCGCTATAACTTTTTTTCTGCGACGTTCCAGAAGCGAAAAAAAATCCATTTGAGACGAAATCGCACTGAACCTCGGGTCCGAATTTCAGAGCTTTTTGTGCTATATTTGCAGAGATATGATCTGAGGAAGTTGGTCTCTTTCTAGAATCCTGAATTACATTCCAAACAGGTGACCTTGGGAAAATCATCATAACTTTCCCTCTGAGCATCAGATTGAAATTTCGTAAGAAGGTACAGAAAGAGGACGGACTGTAGTTTCCTGTATATATTTTTCAGAGCCAAAGGTCGAAACAGTGACACGTGGCACGTCATACAATTTCGCTACTGAACTAGTCTATAATCAAGGTACTCTGTGGGAGGTTTTGGCCATAACTCTTCCTATGGAGAATCAATTTTGGATCAAGACTCGTGGCAATTGGAAAGAGGACACAGAGGGTTATACTGCAGATAGAATTTCAGACTTAGATTCCGAAAGTAACAGAGTTCATGTTGTTCAAGATTGAGCTCCTAAAATCAAGAAAAAACAAGATGAGGAAGTTTGATGGGAAGGATCCGGTAAATTGGATACTTCAGATGGAGAAATATTTTGATCTACATGGTGTACCACTGTTACAAAGGTATGTATTTCATCTTCATATTTAGAACCGAATCAATTTTTATGGTATAAAGGGCTTTGTTCTCGTAAACAACTTGTTACGTGGTCAATTTTCACGGAGGAAATGATAGCACATTATGAGGATACAAAGAGCAACACCACAACAATTGGAAAGAGTAAAAGGGCTTTGTTACATAGTGGAAAGTAAAATTATGGCAACAAGGAAGTCTACCCCTTACAACTATAAAGATGGAAGTGTTGTGTCTCCTAGCCTTCCACAACCTACAAGGGTTACACCACAACAATTGGAAAGAAAAAAGAGAAAAAAAGCTCTGTTACAACTGTGATAGAAAATGCACTAAAGGTCATAAGTGTGCTGAGAAGAAATTATTTTAAATAGAGTATGAAGAGGAGGAAGAAAAGGATCAAGAAACATCAAAAGAAGAGGATATATGCCAGGACCCAACCCCAAAGAAAGAAGAAATGAATCATACCATATCTTGTAAAGCATGGCAAGAATTACCACTCCTCAAACTCTCAAGATAGAAAGACATATCAAGAAGAAAAAGGTGCAAGAAGTGAAAGATCACATCGAGAAAGAAGAAATGAATCCAACCATATCTTGTAATTCATTGGTCAGAATTACCACTCCTCAAACTATCAAGATAGAAGGGCATATCAAGAAGAAAAATGTTCAAGAAGTGAAAGATCACATCGAGCATCAAGAAATGAATCCGACCATATCTTGTAAAGGATTGGAAGAAATTACCACTCCTCAAACTCTAAAGATAGAAGGACATATCAAGAAGAAAAAGGTTCAAGCAGTGAAAGATCACATCGAGAATCAGCAACAAGTTCTCCAACTTTTAAAGGATAATGCCACTTTGGTGCAAAATCAAATGAAACAACAGGTAAATCAACATTGTAGTGAAAAATGTTTTGATGTAGGTGATTGGGTATTTTTACTGCTACATCTCAAGCAAGTTATTTATGAGAAGGAAATGTTGGCAATACTATATGCACTTAAGAAATGGTGACCTTACCGAATGGGAAGACACTTCAAGGTAAAAATAGATCATGATAGTCTTAAATACTTTTTAGAACAACTATTATCTTTAGAAGAACAAGAAAAAATGGGTCACAAATATGTTGAGTTATGACTTTGACATCATCTATAGAAAAGGGACGCAAAATTTTGTTGCAGATGCACTCTCAAGAAAGGATGAGGATGTGGAAACATTGTTTTGTGCTATTTCTATTATCCATCCAGATTGGGTAAGCGAAGCAAGGGATGAATGGAAGAAGGATGAAGAAGTATGGCCACTCATTCAAAAGTTACAGAAAATCCCTATTCAAACAATATTGCCAAAACTTGAAGAGGAAGGAAAAATCATATTGGAACCTGGAGCAGTCACAGAAACAAGAACCTGACAGCTACGAAATTGATCAATTTCAGAGTATCTCATCAAGTGGAAGAACTTACCCGCTGATGATTCCACATGGGAGGACAAGAATTTTATACAAAAGCATCAAGAACTACTCAAGCATTGAGGACAACACTTTTTGAAGGAGATGGGCATGTTAGGCCCCTACACTACTAGTGTAACCCCTTATTGTTATTAGCACAACCCCCTTATTATATTGACGTACCTATGTAGTGCCCATATTGTTACTAATGTGCCCCATAGAAGCCCACTATTGTTATTATTGTGCCCTTACATTATTATTGTTATGTCGGCTTTTATTATATTATGACCTCTTAGATTCCTATATATAGAAAGGAGGTCTTTCATTTGTATCATCCAAGAATTATTCATTTGTGTAATGTAAAGGAGGTTGCCCCCTCGAAGAGGCTGAATTCTAAGGCGTTAAATATCTTTTCTATCTTTTTGTGAGTTGGTTTCATAACAATTTCCTTCCATGGACTATAGTTGGACAACCCTTCCAACCTTTTCTCATACCGAAGACCAACCTGCAACGTATACATCGTAGTGAGCTCTTCACCTACAATGTGACCAACTCCCTCTTAAGTTTTACATCGCTTGTGCACTCTTGATTCAATGTCTCTCAAAGTATCTGATCCAGGGATCTTTCCTTATAGATGTATGAAAAGAATCACATGTTAAAATTGCAGCTTAACACAGAATTTTAATTGGCACACAAGAAAAGAAGAAAAAACACATGAAAGCATGACAAGAAGACACCAAGACTTCATAATAGAGTTCGTCCAACTTGGACTACGTCTCTGAGCCCTACTTGACCAATGGGGAGGCCTTCATATATTAGATGGCATGGAAAGAAGAGAATGCATTCATCAGTTTACATAAAAAGAGGTTATACCTCCACTATGGACAATGGTTGTGAAATGGAGACCTCAGATGGAGAAATGGACAACACCAATGCGTCCGTGGCAATGAAAGGGGCTGAAAACATATAAGATTTGTCCAAATCAGACAAAGTACACTATCGGCCCTCCTGAAAACTCTCCTGCCTCAAATTGCGTACTGAAAATCCCTCTCCCCTGCTTTCTTCATACATCGAGCCTTTATATGTTTCATTTAGGACAAGGTCGCTTTAAAATCGGAGGTCGGTTTTGTTAGAATGGAAACCGTTTAGGTGGAAGGGTCGGCGGGCACAACAAACCCTTAAAAATAGCCTTTTATTGTTTAAAAGCGATAATACAAAAGACCCAAAAAAACACTGAAAATCTGACCAAAACCTTTAAAACCAGACTTCAAATATATCAAATCGGACCTATAAATCCATCGGGTCCGATCCCGATCACAAATCGTTGTTGCTGAGGTCCATGGCCCTGTATATCGGGGAATCGTCGATCGCCGATTGCCGATTTGCCCATTCGTCGATCATCGATACGTCGATCACAGATTAGATCCTGGCCATCGATCTGCTTCCCTATCCGACGGCTGAGATTGCACATCACTGATTGGCGATCGCAATCGCAATGGCCCAAAGGTCCGGGTCTTGTACCTTGGGGTTTCGCCGTCCTGATCCGCTGATGCCGACCGCTTTATGTCTCCGATATCACCGATTGCCTACCCCCGATTGCGATTAGTCGGAGATCGCTAATCAGGGTTTTGCTAACCTTGCTTCTCCGCCTTTGACTTCTCTGACCCGATATACCGGCAATCATTGATCGGGGGTATTAAATTCCGCCCTTTGCACGATTTTGATGCGATTCCCTTTAAAAGCTAACAACCCATTTTTTAGGGAAAAATCCTCATTTTCCAAAGGAACAAGGTGGCCTTCTTTTTGCCATAACTTCATCATCTGGACTCGGATTGGAGTGCCATTTGCACGTTGGAATTAGGGTGACGAGCACTTCGATCTGATGTCAAGATACATGATTTTTTGCTACTTTGAATTTTGAGATTTTCCACGCCATTGTATCTGGAGATCCACCTGGATCAATCCTTCCCATTGAGGATCTTTTGGACCGCCAAATGCTTTCATTAGTCAATTGGCAAGTGAGGGAATTGTTCCCTCACCCTTTCCTTCTCCAGCCATTTGGCCTTGCTAGGGTGCATTCCCTTGAAACCAACTCGAAGGTATTCCACTTCTCCTCTCCGTGAAGTCCTGGTCCTTCTGTCAAGGATGATGTCTTCATGTAACTCATCGAGATATTCTGGAGCAAAACCATCAACTGTAGGAACTGTGCCCATCTCAAAAGTGTCCAAGATCAATGGAGGTTCATACAACTTTAGGTTCTCTACATTCACTACTGAGTACATCTACATATAGATCGGAAAATCAAGACAAAAGGCATTGTTTCCAATCTTCTCCAATATGGTGAATGGACCATACTAGATGGGTCGCAACTTCTTCCCTTCTCCCTTCATCCTGTCTTTGCTGATGTGGAACCACACTTTGTCGCCCATTTGGAATTGGTGGTCGACTCGGTGTTTGTCAGTCGAGCCTTGTAACGGGCTTGACTTTTCTCCAACTGCTTTTGTACTACTTGGTGAATCAATTGGATTCGCTAAATGAACTGCTGAGCTTTGTCCTTATCATTACGCCCACTAGAGCCATCTTCCCTTCCAAAGACCATATCAAAAGGGTCCCTTGGCAAGTAACCAAAGCATGTCTCAAAAGGTGAATGCTGTGTAGATGAATGCACTGCTCGATTGTAGGAATGTTGTACATATGGGAGATGTTCATCCCATAACTTCCGATGTTTCCCACAATAGTCTCGTAGCAAGCGTACCACAGTACGGTTGACAACCTCTGTCTGTCCATCAGTCTATGGATGGAATGTCGTGCTTCTTTTCAGTTTGGTGTCCATCATCTTCCATAAACTGGTCCAAAACTCTCTGAGAAAGCGAGAGTCCCGATCTGACACAATTGATGTGGGTAATTCAAAATGGAACCAAACATGCTGAAAGAAAAGAGAAGCAGTCTGCTCTACAGTGATCTGCTTTTTACAAGGCATCAGAATACACATTTTTCTAAAACAATCAATGACGACATACAAATAGTTGTGACTCTTCCTAGACAAAGGAAAGCCTCCTACAAAGTCCATTGACACACTTTCCCATGGACGAATTGGAATAGGGAGTGGTGTGTAGAGCCCGAGTTTTCTATTAGAGGGATTTGAAACAGAACACATCATACAACCCTTTACATAGCGAGTCACAATGTTTTTCATATGAGGCCAAAAACAAAATCTTTGTACATGACAAAGTCTTTTCGACACCAAAGTGTCTAGACACAAGAGAGGTGTGGGCCTCTCGAATTACATGTACTCTTTCCCCTGTGGGAATACACAATTTACCAAGGTGATACAACAGTTTCCCCTACAAATGATAGTTTCCACTTGTGAACCATGGGTTAGTTTTGCATAAGTCTCTTTAAAGTTATCATCATTAGCATATTGTTCAACGTAACTCTCAAAAGACAACGAAGCATTATGCAAAATAACAAAAGCAGAAATAGGAGGGTGAGATAGCATATCGGCCACTTTATTGCTAGTGCCCTTCTTATACTTTATTACTAGATGAAATTGTTGAAGAAAACCCATCCACTTGAAATGACGAGATTGCTGCAACTTGGTTTGTGACTGAAGGTACTGCAAGGGCTGATGATCCGTATGGATGATGGTCTCCTTGCCGATCAGGTAGTGTTTCCAGTTTTTCACACTCTACACCAAGGCATAAAGCTCCTTGTCATAAGTGGGATAGTTTATCACAGCTTGAGAAAACTTCTCAGAATGGTAACAAATCGGCTTCTTTTTTTGCATCAATACAACTCCCATGGCATAACCACTGGCATTGGTTTCGATCTCAAATGGCTGTTGGATATCGGGTAAGGCTAAGACTAGCACGGTGCTGATCTTTTCCTTCAATGTTTCGAAGGACTTCTGCTGTCTTCCTCCCCATTGGAAGACCTGTTTCACACTTGTCAATGTGTGCAAAGGTGCTGCAATAACAGAGAAATTAGCAATAAATCTCCTCCAATACTGGACTGCACCTAAAAAGCTGCGGACCTTGGTTACACTAGTAGGCTTAGGCCAATTTACAATTGCTTAAATTTAAGAAGTATAAATCTTTAACTGACCATGACCAACAATATGACCTAGGTAAGCCAAAGAGGTTTTCCCGAACTCACACTTTGACAATTTTACAAAGAGTTTTTCTTTTTTCAATACATCAAGCACTTTCTTTACATGACACACATGTTCAACCCAACTCTTACTAAAGACAAGTATATCATCTAAATATACAAGAACAAATTCATCAATGAAAGGCCGAAAGAGATCATTCATAACCCTCATAAAAGTGGTTGGAGCATTGCAAAGTCCGAATGGCATCACCATCCATTCGAACAGCCCCTGTTTGGTCTTGAAGGCGGTCTTCCACACGTCCTGCTCTGCAATTCGAACCTGGTGATAACCACTGCACAAATCCAATTTGGTGAAATAAACAGCAGTCTTTGACTAATCCAATAAGTCATCAATGCGTGGAAGAGGGTAGCGATTTTTCACCGTGATCTTGTTTAGTGCACGATAATCCACGCACATCCTCCAGGTGTTGTCTTTATTTGGCACTAAGAAAATCGGTGAACCACACGGAGAAGTGCTCGGCCTGATGACCCCTTGGTCTAGCAATTCCTGCACCTGTTTCTTGATTTCCTCCATCTCAATGGCCGACATCTTGTACCAGCCAATATTTGGTAAAGGAGCGTCATGCTGCAACCCTTACTAGAATTCACTAGTCTTTTCATTTGTCTAGCACTTACAAGGCTGGCATTGATTTTATTTTGATGAGCCCTTACTATACATTCTACCCCATCTTTTGTGATTTGGTATTTATTTTCATGACGGAAAAAGGCTGCCTTTCTATCATATAGATACGGACACCCCAACACCATGCCACAGATATCCAGTGGGATTACATCCAGTTCTACTTCATCTACTAGCTTAGAAGCGATCACAAATTTTACTTTACACTGCTTGGTTACATTCAGTTTTGCTTTATCATGTATCCATCCAAGCAGGTAAGGTTTCAGGTGTGGTTTTGTTTCTAAGTTGAGTTTCTTTACCAGGGATTCTACGATTAAATTTGCTTGGGATCCAGTATCAAACAGAGTTTCAACTTTAGTATGACTTACAACAACTCTGATATGAAACAACTCAATTCTCTTTCGGTCATTAGGAAGGGACTTGTTACACAGTAATTTGTCATTGTCTCCCTGTCAGTCTTCCTACTGTGTCATGAGTCCAAGTTAATCATGCTCATGCTCTCTAATGTTGCCAAATGACCCACTTTGGCAAAGTTTTGTTATCAGCGCGACTTTTGTCAAAATAACCGCGCTGATGGGCGCTCCATAACAGACCGAACGCGCTGCCAGCGCGGAAGTACACTTGTTTCCCGCGCTGGTCGAATTTGATGAGCCAGCGCGTCTATTATTCATATCTGATCGCGCTGACATGAACTTCTCTGTTATTCAGGTTCGATGTCAGCGCACCAGTGCAGTTATGGACCCGCGCTGATCCAGTTTGGGCGAGTTTGTTCTAACAGCCAGCCTTCCAGATGACTCCAGACCTGGTTGTTGGCCTTGTAAATGTCGCCCTCCCTTCTCTGGCATGTCTGTTTCGTCATTTGAGCCACCTTCCTTGGAGATAAGCTCATCCTCCCACCTTTCATGGAGACCCCTTCTCCTACTTAAACCTCTACCATTGCCATGAGCAGCTAGTTTTGGGGGAATAGTTTTTGACAGAGTGGAATTCATAGTGTTTTTAGTGCTGCTCCAAATAGGCAGTTGGTGTGATAAGTGTGGATTGCTAGAGAGCTTAAGGAAGGTTGTGAAGTCTTGTTGTCTTGTGTGAGAGAGAGAGTTGTTTGTCTTGGGAGATCTACCTCCAAGGGTGAATGCTTATGAGACTTGCTGGCTGGACCCTCTTGAGAAGGACTCAACGTCAGAACATTGGTTGTACCTTTCTCTGTTATTGATTAATAAATAATAGATGACTACTGTTATGGTTCCATTCTCATTTGTCTTTGTAATGGTTAATGTGAATTACATCCTTTATGACTGATGTATAACTGCTTTTATTAGATTTCACGCTTGTGTTTGTTTCTCTCTTTGCATGTGCAGGTGTCCATCCACGAGGATAGTGGAGGATCGTGACCGACCAGAGCAAAGGAGCGAGAACGGCATCTCTTCATCAAACAATAGCGCTGGAATCCAAGTAGGTGTTCATTGCCTACCTTTTAATCGCAATTAGGAGCTTGCATAGTAGCATTGATTGATTGTTGCTAGACCCGTTCTGGGCTAGTAGGGATCGCCTCTATCCGTAGAGGGGATTTACCTCTCCAACAATTTGGCGACTCCGCTGGGGACGTTGCCTATGTCTCTTGTTGTTCATCCTTGTTTTTGAGTTTGATTGTTATTCTCTTGTCAAAGATTGGGGATTAGTTCTCTGCTTTTAGATTTCCTGATCCACTCTGGGAAATGCCTGAATTGTTTAAAAAGCTATTACCTTGGTCTGGGAGCTTTTGGTTTGATTCTGCCTGTTTTTTAGCCTCAGCGCGGTTTATATCAAAACAGTCGCGCTGACGTCGCGTATCTGTTTCTTTGACTTCACTGTCATCGCGCTTGTATGTTTAACAGTCGCGTTGACCTTGATTCGAACCAGCGCACTGAAGCCGTGTCCTTCCGTGCTGACAGTGCAAAGTTGCTACGCGTGTTGTCCGGTCAGCGCTCAGTTGCTGAGGGTCACCCGCGCTGATCCTGTAGAATTGAATTTTGTTCAATTTTGTCTCCTGAGCCTGTTGGTTTGACTATCCCCTGCTCTTTCCACCTGGTCTATGACTTGATTTCTATTGTTTGAGCTTTGAGATACCTGCTTGCGAAGTCTTGTTCCACAAGGGTTCGTTTATTGCTTGCTTTTCGGTTTTGCAAAAACCTTCCTCTTCGCTTTCGCTGCTTGGTTTGTATCTTGCCATGACTTTTACAGTTGCTGGAATGTGTTAAATCCCTGTTTGACTGGTTTTAACCCCCATCCTCCGGGTGTTTGCTTTTCTCTATTGATTTCGCACCCTAGCCCTAGGGCATCTAGTGGCCGTGTGTGTGTCAAGCCTTCCGTGGGAATCTTGTTTTCCCGTTTGACCAGCCAACTTTAGATTCGTTTTTTACACTTGCTCAATGATTGTCGAAGTGTTTTTGGTTGTCTTCCAAGTGATTTGCTTCCTCCTTGTTTGAATTCCTTTTTGTCTTGCTGAGCTTAGATCACATAGCTCGTACAAGCCTTTGTTTTTCCTTTGATTTGGAAAACTGTTTTGGTGTCTTGGGAACTTTGTTGTGCTTTCATTGAGTGATTTTATTCCTTTTGCTCGGTGTTGCTGTCTCTCAAAATTCATTTTAAGTGCTTTGTGTCATTGAAAAAATCAAACTAATATCTTTTGCATTCAATAGTTAAAAGGGAAAAAGGACATTTCATTGATTTGTATTCTCAAAAGAAAAGTTTTGTTTCCTTGCCATTAGCTGCATTAGATTGTTTGATTGCTTGTGTTCATTTTGTTTGATCGAAAAATTCTTAACCTTCTCATAGTTAGAATTCATCGAACGAAATGATATTCTTTGGCATGTAGTTTGCATCTAAGTAATTGTGAGAGATCACACGGTAGGGCCTGAAATCGAAACTTAATTCAAGATCAACCATAAAATAAACCAAATAAACTTAACAACGCATTGGAACTTAACGCAAATATCTAGAGGTCTAGGCTAGAGACGTGCTCCGACGTCGTTAAACCTAGTCACTGTTGTTTCACACTACGGTTGGGTGATTCCTCCTTCTGTGACTCGATAGTGGTCTAGCACGGATTTGAGCCCCCACGTACCGTCGCGTATATAGGGGAGACTCCACTAGGTTATCATCCTTGATCCATAGGAAGCCGAGTCTGCCGCCTTGTGAGCCGTAACGCACCGAACACAGCATTCGGGAAGATTGACTGCAGTACGGAAAGTCCTTGGTTCTATACGATTGCCAAGGTGTATAAGCAGTTTTACGGATTGCTTGGTAAACCCTTTGCCTAGAATCTCCAGAGCAGTCACTTTTGATCCTTTTCGGTCTCCTTAAAAGAAAAGGTGCCAGTGAGCGTCTTGTCACTTCGTGCTCATTAAACATTCGAAGGAGACTAGAGTCATCTTTTCGTCCTTTTCTCGACTCTTGAAACATGAAAAGGTCAAGTTTAGTTCATGTGTCTTAAAAATTTATTCGGCCACAATAACATTACTTGGTTAGATCTTGGGTGCGTTAGCTTGAGTAGGATTCTTTTTGTTTGCTATGGCAACTTTTCCAGGGTTCACCAACCCAAGTTCCCCTCTTGACGGGAATCCTAGTCATGTCCCTCCTCTTGGGAATGTTGGTGCTCCTTATATGGCGACGTTATCCCTTCCGGGGTTAACTGTTGGGTTGCCTGTTTGGTTGTTTTCAACCTCTTTGGTCCCTGCCGTGTCGGCTGCTACTCCATCAGTCCCTCCACCTGAACAAAATCATGTTGATCCTAAGGTGGATCTCTCCCCTTTGACGCCTACTTCTACGTCTTCTTCTTGTACTTCGCCTGGTGAAAGTCTCGATTCGAATAACCAGGTGGCTAAGAAGAAGAAGAACAAGAACAAGAAGAAGAATTCTCTTAAGGGAGAGAAGAAAAAGAAAAGAAGAAAAAACACACGAAAGCATGACAAGAAGACACCAAGACTTGATAACGGAGTTTGTCCAACTCAGACTATGTGTTCGGGCCCTGCTCGATTAATGGGGAGGCCTTCATATATTAAATGGCATGAAAAGAAGAGAATGAATTCATCAGTTTACATAAAAAGAGGCTATACCTCCACTCTGGACAATGGCTGTGAAATGGAGACCGTAGATGCAGAAATGGACAGCACCAATGCATCCTCGGCGACGAAAGCACTGAAAACATATAAGATTTGTCCAAATCAGACAAAGTACACTATTGGCCCTCCTGAAAACTCTCCTGCCTCAAATTGCATGCTGAAAATCCCTCTCCCCTGCTTTCTTCATACATGAGGCCTTTATATGTTTCATTTAGGACAAGGTTGCTTAACAATCAGAGGTCAGTTTTGTTAGAATGGAAACTGTTCAGGTGGAAGGGTCGGCAGGCACAACAAACCCTTAAAAATAGTGTTTTTATCATTTGAAATCGATAATACAAAAAACCCGAAAAACACTGAAAATCCGACCAAAACCTTTAAAACTAGAGTTCAAATATATCAAATCAGCCCTATAAATCCATCGAGTTCGATCCCAATCGCAAATCGTTATTGCTAAGGTCCATGGCCCTGTATATCAGGGAAAATCGATCGTCGATCGCCGATTTGCCGGTTTGTCGATTGCCGATTTGTCGATTCGGTGATCGCCGATCAGATCCTAGTCGTCGATCTATTTCCCGATCCAACGGCTGAGATTGCACGTCACTAATCAGCGATCGCAATCGCAACAGCCCAAAGGTCTGAGTCTTGTGCCTTGGGTTTCGCCAACTCAATCCGCCGATGCCGACCATTTTATGTCCCCGATATCGCCGATTGCCTACCCCCGATTGTGATTAGTCAAAGATCACTAATCGGGGGTTCCACTGCCCTTGCTTCTCTGCCTTTGACTTCTCCGACTTGATATATAGGCAATCACTGATCGGGGGTCTTAGAGTCTGCCCTTTGCACGATTTCAGGAGAATAACATTACAAGGTTTAACATATAGATCAGTTGGTGGTGCACCGATAGTGTATGGGCTGAGACCCTGGTTCGAGTTCTGATGATAGTTAGGCTATATTAATTGTCTTTTATATAACGTCATTTAATCAAATGTTTAACAAACCGACAACATACATTTTGTAGCGTCGACACCAAAATGTGACCATAATATGGCCATTATGTCTAATGTGCCATAAATAAGGAAAATTGTGTAATGGTTATTTTATTATATGGTTTTAAATGGTTGTTTTGATTTTGAGTTCATTCATGAGCTAAATTGAAATCTAGAAGATGCAAGTGATCAATGTTCAGAGGTGGATGAAAGCCTTGTTGACATATATTTGATGACCATAATCTATATTGCATGGTTTTGAGAATTTATGAGTAGGTTGTAGTGGTTTTGGATACAACCAGTGACAGTAATTGATATGAGAGTTTGTGGTAATGATTGCAATGGAAAATTGTGGTAGTAATTGCAGTGACAATGTTTGCAGGCTGTGGCAGTGTTTGCAGTGGCAATGTGTGCAGGTATTAATGATGGTGAAAGTGTGTGCAGGTTGTGACAATAGTAACAATGATTTCGAGTTTTGACAAATTCATTGAAAATAACTATTTAAGATGATGGTGGATCTAGTTTGATTTTTTTTAAAGAGGTCCATAAAGGTTGAAGAAGAAGGTGGGTGCCTCCTTTAAGTTTGGAGCCTAGAGCAAGTCTAAGCTTTATCATCATTGAGATTGGTGCCTCAATCATGTTATAGCCTAGAGCAGGTTGAAGCTTGCTCATCATCTAAGTTGGTCCTCAATTAGGTTTGTATCCTATAGTGAGTTATTGCTTGCATATTTTCGAGGTTGGTGCCTCAATCAGGTTGTATCCTATCGCAAGTAGTAGATTACATATTTTTTTGGATGGGTGCCTCGAGTAGGTTAGTGCCTAATCTATGTAATAAATTGAATCATAAGAAGAAGAAGAATATGTGGTTTTATCCTACATGGGTTTCCACGTAAAATCTTGTGTATCTTTGTGATTGATGCAATAGCTTCTTGATGTGTTATTGATGTGATGGTAGTAGCTTCATGATGTATTGTTATTCTAACAACCCTTGGTTGATTTACTATGTAAATAAATAAAAATAATGACCAAGGTCATGGGACACGTATTCCAAGCTGAATATTGGGCACAAAAACATAGTGATGGGGATCACTAGTGATTAATAAATGGCTATGGAAATTAGCAAGGGCATTGGCAAAGGAAAAGTGGAATTTATTGAAATTTTTTATGAAAATAATGGAAAATAGGAGAAAACGAAGGTGAAAGGTCACAAAATTGCATGCGAGGAAAATTGAAGGAAAATTAGAGGAAAATGAAGAAAATATAGGCCTCAATGATAAAAAGGCTTATGAGGATCAGTTCATAGTTTTTGATAGTACAAGATTTTATCAGTTCAGTTTTGGAGCTCTCTCTTTATTCTCTCTCTCTTGTACCCTTGCACACTTAAAGAAATATTAGAGCATTGCTGGAGCATGCTTGGAGCACTCTAGTTTTCATTCGATTTGGTGAAAGAAGGCAAAGGAAAGAAGGAAATCGCAAGAGGACAATGGGATCAACAACTACAACATGATTGATTTGCACATATTAAGTTGCATGTATGATTTCCTTGCTAGTATTAGCATACATGGTATATGCATGTGGTTATTTGGTTATGATCTATCATTGGCATAGAGGATTGCCTAGATTGACAATGGATTTTCCTAGCTTTGCCATTTCCTAGATAGCCATGGTGTTGTGGGTTTTTCCACTTGTTCTAGACAAATTGGGTTGAGTTACTAGCCTTGGAGCCTTGGTTGGACAAACGCTTTGGAGCCATGGAAGGCTGTGGGTTGAGTTATCAGTTCCTAGAGATGTGATTGGGACAAATGCTCTGGATCCTTGGACAACTTGGGTAGAGAGTGATCTGGTTGGTGTTAGTGATGTCCAACCGTGAGGTGGAATCAGGTTGAGGGTCGAGGTGGTTGGCCTCTAGAAGCCCTAGTTTGGTTTTGTTTGGTTTATTCCATGAGATCCCACATATACACTTGGGATATGGCATCGAGGTGATTGGCTAAAAGAGAGATTTGGTGCATCCCAATCTATGGTTAGCTAGTACGTGGAAGTCCATGACTTGGTTTGATTTTTCATATGTTAATAAGAGCTCTTTCCTCTTGTATTTTCATAAGTAGTTGTACTTGTTAATATGTGGCTTTGATAGTTGTTTTATCATGATGTACATGATATTCATTTGTTGGTTATATAATGGTTATATGATGTATATTGGCTATGGATCTTTATGTGTTTTTATTGTTGATGAATGGTTAATGAATGTATGAACTAATAGATATTATTTCATCTATTATGAGAGGGCACTAGACCTTCTTGATGATTATCAGATAAGTATCAAACCCCTATGTTTAAATATGCATTCATGACATGTACATTACATGTTTGCCATATGTTTGACGAAATGACTGTCATGGTTAGGCTTGGCTAGGTCAAGTTTTTGGTTTATGTTTGGTTGAATGTATTTTTCATCATGAAAGAAATGATTCTGGAAAGTGTCACTGAGTTCTGGGTAGTGGTCTGGAGGCTGACCTGGAAATTAGGCTCAGAATTCAGGACCGCATTCTCTGAAATGAAATTTTTGGGTTGCAATCGTTGAGATACAAGCTTATGCATGTGGTTGGAGGCTCCCAACTGTATGAATGCCTTTCTATCGGATTAGTTGAGGGCTCATATCAGAAAAAAGGGTGTCCAACTCATTTTTTTGGGCACCTAGGATGGTTACTCAGCCTCTGAGTGACCTATAGCCCTTGTATGATGTGTTGAGTTGTTAGTTTGTTTTTCGTGGTTGGCCCCACCCCTTAATAGGACTTAGGATTTCAAGTCATGTCATACTAGCTCCTCCTCTCATGATTACCTCGACAGGCCAGTGAAAATGGATAGACATTGGATGGGTGGTTATAGTTATATCTGTTGATACGTTGCATATGGTTATGGTTCATTGAAATATGATTGTTTGTTGAAGAAAATTTATGAAATGGTAAAATTGTTCTCACATAGACCTCCTGAATGTACTATGCAGAACACAAATTCCATGTTGCAATATTGTATTTGTATCTTGACCTTGTGATTGGTGATCCTTGTTATTGCACCAAGAATGTTGCAACTCCCAAGGGCTCCTCAACTCAAATTATCAAATTGAGGTTCATATAAACTTTAAGGTGACAACGTTATATGCACAGCAGAAAGGATTCCACTCATGCCACCCTCATTTATGAAATTATATGAAAAAGTTCTCAGAGACCCTTCCTCCTACTGAATTAGAATGAAAACTTGATAAAAGGACAACTCGAAATTTCTTCTAGCTATGAAAATAGAAATTCCATTGACTCAACTTGTAAAAACTTAACTAATCAATTCATGTAAGGACAAAGGCTAACCTACTTACAGAAATAAAGCTATGTTATCTTGTGGAATTCATCAAATTACCTCATCTACATGCAGAATGGAAACTAACTTATCTTGCATAATTCATCAAGCTACCAATCAGAATTTCATGTACCATCTACCTAGTTCATACTTGCTCATAAATCAATAACCTATTTGCATTATAAAGAAACTAACTCTACTATGTTTTTGCAGTGAAGAAAAGGAAGGTTTGGAGTGGCCTAGGAGCTTTCCCTGATCATAATATCATAGTTGGGGGTCATTATGCATTTATGCTAAGTCAAACTTGCATGGGGATCAACACTGAATAAGGAAAACGCTACTTAAGGTTTTCTACAGGCGATTGCTACAAGAGGCCTATAATGCTACAGGAGGGAATCGAAGTGGTTTTGGAAGGTGAAAACATTGTATTGAGGGTATGCAGAGGTGGATAGTAGTTGAAGAAAATGAAAGGAGGTTAGTTTGTTGGATATTAGGGCTAGGTATCTCTTCATTATGAGTGAACAAGAAGGAAAAGTAAAGGGGGAAGGCACCATTTGCATACTTTGTTCATGAGATTTGAAGAGGAGAAGGAGGTTGAGAGGACAAAGTACAACAAAGGAAGAAGAGTACAATAGGTACAATAATAAGGCTATAGGAATGAATTCCAAGGCATAGGCAGAGTAGGCTTGCATGAATTTCGAGTAGAAAATTCAGTGCATTTATTTTTGTAGACATAGAAAAGGATTTGAGGTAGTTTGGGTCACATTTATTGTTGTCTTATGGGATAAAAAATCGAGGAGACTGATAAGCATTTATTATTGTAAGAAATGGCATGAAATTTGAGGTTCCGAGATACATTTAATGTAGTCTAACAGACATGAAAATCAAGGAACAATGTTGCATGAATTTTGCCACAATCAGCATGAATATCTGAGTGAGTTGGGAATAAAAATCAAGGGAATCAAATCAGATTTATTATAGCATGTTAGAAATGTAGACCAATGTTATTTTTCGAGGGGTGTAATGCATTTTTTCCTTCGAGGATTTTCCAAGGTCATTAGACCAAAATATCTTTCTTCAAAAATTATGTGATTGCTAATGTTATTCTAAACAAAAGTGAAAGAGTGGAGTAGGCTCATGCGTTTCTTGTTTGAAAAATATCCATGTTTATGACAACAACATAAAACATGTGGGTTGTGCATTAAACTTGATGTGACTTTAGAAAACTTGAAACCTGGTTTGACTTGCAACAAAATTTCTACACCATATAATTACAAGTGGAACGTTTGGCCATTTAGATTTGAAACGACCCCTCTTGGCCTCATCCATGTAGAATTCTTCATCCTTTGGGGTTTACTCAATGTAAATTTGAAAATTTCAATTTTTTAACTTAGCCTGCAAGCGTTTTGTGGGTGACAAGTTACTTATTTTGTGGAAGAGCAAGGAGGAATTTTTAAAGAGCCTTGTCTATAAATATAGGCCTTCTCCTCCTTGGAAAATCATTGTGAATTTGTTGAGATCTATCAAAATGTGGATTTTTTCACGAGGCAAAAGGCTTTACATGTGAATTTCCTTCTTTTTCTTGGTTGATCAAATATTTTTCAAAGGAAATTTTTGGAGAAACAAAAAGTTACTGCAAGGCTAATCTAATTGATCCAAGAAGTCTTGGAAGAGGAGGTCTAGGGTTCATCTCACACATTCTCTTAATTCATTCAAGGTATTTTTGTTCTCTTTCGGGGCATGATTCACTTTCACCTCTTGAGGTAGATAACCTTATCTTCAATAATTGTTGATTGCTTGGTTGGAGGAGTATCTTCTTGGAAGGCCCTCGTAGTATAATTTTGGTTCTATTATTTCTTATTTTGGATTCTAGGGTTCATCCTTGGTGTTCCACCTAATATTCAAAAACCTCAAGCATTGAGATACCAAATCAACAGAGGACATAATTCCATGTCTTTAACTCCCGTGGAAGAAAGATCATATCCTTATTCCAACAATTTGCAATCATTTTATTTACAAAATTATATATCAAAATCTCTTATCTTTTTTGTAAATTTATAGTTAGTCTTAAATACAAAAACCCTAGAAGAAATTAACTAGAAGTTGCATAAGCAAATGCCAATGTCTATCAACCTCCTTGAAGAAATAAAAGCCTTGAAAGGAAAATTACCTTGATAGAAGGCCACAATCGACGCTTCCCAACAACAAAAAGAAGGTTTAAAGGTGCAACACCCGGTCGATGATAATCAAAATACCAACAACAATGCTTCCAATCAGCGTGTGGGCATACTACTGCCTGATCCCAACTTGCTTCCCAAAGATGACCCCCCATCAATTCTTTGAAATATTCCCTCTATAAATGTTCTTTGATTCTCGATCAGTTTTGAAAATTTTATGCATGTAGCTCATTAGTAATAGTCAGATTACAATATAACTAATTTGTAATTCTAGAAAGCTCCTCTCTAGAGGACCCACTACTAGATGAATTATTGTTACTACTTCTCAAGTAATTGTTGCATTAGAGCACATATTTTAATAGAAATTATCGTTTTTGCTAAAAAAAATGTATTCTATAATATAAAATGTTCCTTATCACTAGATCTACATCCACACTTTACACTACTTACTAACCGAATCAAAAGA